>CAUYON010017681.1:0-18128 GCA_963573935.1 Arctocebus calabarensis
CTACTAGGTATATACCCAGATGATCAAAAATTATTTTACAACAAAGACATTTGCACCAGAATGTTTATTGCAGCCCAATTCATAATAGCCAAGACATGGAAGCAGCTCAAGTGCCTATCAACCCATGAATGGATTAACAAATTGTGGTATATGTACACCATGGAATACTATGCAGCCATAAAAAGATGGAGTCTTCACATCTTTTATGTTTACCTGGATGGCACTGGAACATATTCTTCTTAGTAAAGTAGCTCAAGAATGGAAAAAAAGGGCGGCACCTGTGGCTCAAAGCAGTAGGGCACTGGCCCCATATGCCAGAGGTGGCGAGTTCAAACCCAGCCCCAGCCAAAAACTCCAAAAAAAAAGAATGGAAAAAAAGTAACCAATGTACTCTATACTAATATGAAATCAATATATAACCACTTATACACTCATATGAATGGCAAAACGTAACTATAGTCCAAAAGTAGAAGGGAAGAGGAAACAGAGGGGAGTGGAGGAGGGGTATGGGAGGAGGGAGGGTATTTGGGGGGACTTCACCTAAAGTGGATGATGCAATGGTATATTTCAAAACTATTAAGAAATGAGTATAATTGTGATGGATGTGTTAGTTAGTTCAATGTAAACATTTCACATTGTATATCGAAGCCGTACCCTGAACACCATAAATGCATCAATGTACAAAATTATAATTTAATAAAAAATAATTTAAAAATAAAAAAAAAGTTTAAAAAGAACTGGTTAACCATGTGGCAATCCTCTCCCCTCTAACGGGGAGGGGAGTGAGCCACGTGACAGTGTCTGCTGTCTATGCAGCCAACTGGAAACTCACGGGCTGTTTGCAGAGGGCTCCTGCTGGAGGGTCCCCAGTGCCCACATTACTGCTCAACAACAGCCCGACTTAGCCAGGGTCACAGAGAGGCAGCCACCTGTTGAACCACAGCATGGTTCAGTTCCCATCTTAGTTCTTCCTCTGGGTAAACTCTGGCATTATTATGAATTTAACCCTGAAAGAGGTATGGGGGGTGGGTGGCCAATCTGGTATTCTTCTTAAGCCTAACTGTCAATTCTGTCACAGCTCCTGGTCTCTAGTGGAATGAGGGGTAATTCATGCTGGCACATTATACTTTTTAAAGAGTTGATACACACATGATCCTCATAATTTACGCATGTATAATGTTCAGCACTTTTAGAAAGCACTTTTTCCTCCACTAACTGGTTATCTCACAGAAGACTGGGAACTCAAAGGTGAAGAGACTCAAGCAAGGGGAAGGTGAGACAATGGGGATGCGGGGCACTGCTCATGCATATGGGCTCCATGGCCAGGCAGGTGGGGTGACCCTAGAGAGGGCACCTCATTCCCAGGCTCCCCTCCTCAGCCTCAGGAACGTGCAGAGGGGCCTGCACTCCCAGGGTGGACTTGAGGTAACCAGTGCCCTAAGACAGTGGCACAGCCCATGCAGCCCACGCAGTCATGGTACAAATGGGCCATGGGAAACAGCAGTGCTGAGTGTGTAAACAGAGGTGCTGAGGCTTCTGGCTGCCACGTTCCCTCCTGCAGGCCCTTCCCCAGGGGCAGCCAGTGGGGAGTCTCAAAGGGATTGGTAGGTAAAGGCACAGAACTACAGGTCAGCCAAAGGGTTACAAGGCAGGGGCCCTAGGCTGGGCATGGTGACCCAACTACTGGGAAGATCATCAAGTCACCTCTCCACTCAGTGCCCTCTTGATTGCTTTTTTTTTTTTTAAGAGACAGAGTCTCACTTTATTGCCCTGGGTAGAGTGCTGTGGCGTCACACTGCTCACAGCAACCTCCAACTCCTGGGCTTAGGTGATTCTCTTGCCTCAGCCTCCCGAGTAGCTGGGACTACAGGCGCCCGCCACAGTGCTTTTTTTTTTTAAGTATGCAGTTAATGAACCTTTCTTCATAGATATGTTAATCTTCTAGCCCACCAACAACTAGGTCTGTTTGTCTGGAAGCCATTCTGTCTCTCTCTCTTTTTTTTTTTTTTTAGAGACACAGTCTCACTTTGTCGCCCTTTATAGAGTGCTGTGGCGTCACACAGCTCACAGCAACCTCCAACTCCTGGACTTAGGCAATTCTTTTGCCTCGCCTCCCAAGCAGCTGGGACTACAGGTGCCCACCACAACACCAGCTATTTTTTTGTTGTTGCAGTTTGGCCAGGGCCAAATTCGAACCCACCACCCTTGGTATATGGGGCCAGCGCCCTACCTACTGAGCCACAGGCACCATTCTGTCTCTTTAAGGTAACTTTGCATACCTGTGCTCCATTCATTCCTTTCTTTTTTTTTTTTTTTTTTTGAGACAGAGCCTCAAGCTGTCACCCTGGATAGAATGCTGTAGCATCACAGCTCACAGCAACTTCCAATTCCTGGGCTCAAGCGAGTCTCCTGCCTCAGCCTCCCAAGTAGCTGGGTAGGCTATAGGCGCCTACCACAACGCCCAGCCATTTCTTGGTTGCAGCCGTCATTGTTGTTCGGCAGCCCCAGGCTGGATTAGAACTTGCCAGCTCAGGTGTACGTGGCTGGTGCCTCAGCCTGTTGAGCCACAGGCGCCGAGCCACCTTTCTTTTTTTTTTTTGAGACAGAGTCTCACTCTGTGGCCCTGGGTAGAGAGCTGTGGCATCAAAGCTCACAGAAACCTCAATCCTCTTGCCTCAGCCTCCTAAGTAGCTGGGACTACAGGTGCCTGCCACAGCACCTGGCTATTTTCAGTAGAGTCAGGGTCACTGTCTTGCTCAAGCTGGTCTCCAACTCCCCAGCTCAAGCAGTCTGCCTGCCTCAGCCTCCCAGAGTACCAGGATTATAAGCATGAGTTACCACGCCCAACCCCATCCATTCTATTTTTTAATTAGAAAAATTTTCTTTGGACATGAAGTTTCCTTATGTTTGCCTGGGTTAGGCTCCTCCTACCTCAACCTTCCAAGTAGCTCGGGACTTCAGGAGCAAAACACTATGCTGGCTCATCTCTGTGGCTTTTAGATCCTCTTATTATTATTCCCATTTTATATATGAAGAAATTGAGGCTCCAAGAAGTTGTGATAACAAAACTATCTTTTGTATGTATATGAAGGATATCAGACTATAAGCTCCTTGCAGGTAGGTACCCTCCCAAACTCACCTCAGTAACACCTGGCCCACAGCACAGGGCACAGAGCTTCCTTATCAGCACAGCCTTGCTAATTTCTTTCTTTCCCTTTTTCTTTTTTGAGACAGAGTCTCACTTGGTCACCCTTGGTCACAGCAACCTCAAATTCTTAGGTTCAAGTGATCTTCTTGCCTCAGCCTCCCGAGTAGCTGGGAGTACAGGCACCCGCCACAACGCCCGGATATTTTTAGAGACAGGGTCTCACTCTGGCTCAGGCTGGTCTGGAACCCATGAGCTCAGGCAATCCACCTGCCTCGGCCTCCCAAGTGCTGGGATTATAGGCGTGAGCCACCTCCCCTGGCAGGCTTGCTAATTTCAATTTGAGGATGCTTGAGGTTGCTATTTGCTCACGGAACTGTTTAGGCATCAGTTCCTAAAACAGACTGACTCGCTGCCAAGAATGTATGTGCAAAGAAATGTACAACAGTTGTTGTAGCGGAGCTGCTCTGACCTGTCCACATCTTTTACCCTTACCCATCCCCATCCAAAAGCTCGTGTTTGCAAAATGATTCACTAGGACAAGGGGTCCAGCCTGTGGCCCTGAAATGAGAGAATCTCAGGGTCAAAAGGGGACTCAGAAGCACCTAATTCTGCCTAACCAAATATTCACTTTCCCCACAACCCAAGTTCCCAGAAATTTACATTTCAAAGACTATAAAATTTCCCCCAAAATTTTAGAGACCAAAAAGTAAGGTTATTGCCAAATAAGGTTATCAGAGAAAAAAACCACAGTCTATATATACTGTATTTTATAAAATAAAGAATACCTGGACACCAAACCTTAGGGAAGGCTCAAAACAAAGGACTGTACTTTAAATGGAAGAGTGTTTTATATAAAAATGAACACTCATTTGGAATCATAGTCCTGTACCAGCCCCTCAAATGGCCCATGCGGCTCTTGTGCGAACTGCTTCAGTGATGAAGAACTCACAGTTTTTGAGACAGCCCAAATTATTTTCAAAAACTCTGCTAAGATTTTAAAAATATGTATCTTCTTACAAAAAATCAAAGTGTTAGGGATAATGTTTCATCAGCCTTTTTCTATCCACTCCATTATATATCCTACATCTTGCTTTCCTCTTTTTTCCTCCCAGTAATATCTTACCGATATAGAGAGAAGGAGTCGATTCATATATGCTGTGCAGCATCTTGCTTACACCTCAATTTTTAATCTTTCCAAAGCTGAATGGACGTTTGGGTTGCCTCCCTTCCCTTTCCCCCACTGCAAGCAATACTGCAAGAAATACACACGTGCCTAACTGCTTTGGGCATATGTTGCAAGGAGGGTTTCTTCAGCAGAGATATTGAATACCAGAAAATTACTGGATCACAGGGTGTGGGTATTTTTCTTTTCTTTCTTTCTTTCCTTTTTTTTTTTTTTTAATTTGTTTTTAGAGACAGGATCTCACTTTATTGCCCAGACTGGAATGCAGTGGTGTAAAAATAGCTCACTGAAACCTTTACTGCTTGGTTACAATTGATCCTTTTGCCTCAGCCTCCCAAGTAGCTAGGATTACAAGTGTGTGCCACCATGCCCAACTAATTTTTTGTAGAGATGGGGGTGTCTCTATGTTGCTGAGGCTTGTCTTAAACTCCTGGGCTCAAGAAGTCCTCCTTATTTGGCTTTCCAAGTGCTGGGATTACAGGCATGACCCATCATGCCTGGCCCATTTGTACTTATAAAGAAAATCTTTTGGCAGGTTCAGCTGCAATTCATGGGCAGCTCCTATGGCTCAACGAGTAGGGCGCCAGCCCCATATACCGAGAGTGGCAGGTTCGAACCTGGCCCTGGCCAAAGTGCAACAACAATAAGAAAGATACCAAGGGTGATAAAGTGAGAGTCTTTCTCTAGAAAAAAAAAAGAAAATCTTTTGGAGGCCAAGCATAGTGGTTCACACCTGTAATCCTAGCATTCTAGTAGTCTGAGGCAGGAGGATCACCTGAGGTCAGGAGTTTAAGACTAGACATCTCTACTAAAATGGAAAAATGAGCCACTGTGGTGGCGCACGCCTGTAGTTCTAGCTACTTAAGAGGCTAAGGCAGGAGTATCACTTGAGCCCAAGAGTTTAAGGTTGTTGTGAGCCATGACACCATAGCACTCTACCCAGGGTGATAGAGCGAGACTCTGTTTCAAAAAAAAAAAAGGGGGGGTTTCGGCGCCTGTAGCTCAAGTGGCTAAGGCGCCAGCCACATTCATCAAAGCTGGCTGGTTGGAATCTGCCCGGGCCTGCCAAACAATGACAACTACAACCAAAAAATTGCCAGGCTTTGTGGCAGGCGCCTATAGTCCCAGCTACTTGGGAGGCTGAGGCAAGAAGATCATTGGAACCAAAGAGTTTGGGGTTGCTGTGAGCTATGACACCACGGCATTCTACCAAGGGTGACCAAGTGAGACTCTTTCTAAAAAAGATAATTCTACGTTGCCTTTTAATGTGCTTAAACTATCAGAAGTTGCTATTTTAGATGATGAGTACAACTTTCTCTTCTTCTTATTCCCATTCAGGAAGTCAAGGCCAGTCGTAGGAGGCACCACTCCTTGCCTAAAGTGGGAAAATGTGAGAAGCACTCACACCAACTGGCCTGTCAGTAAATTGCCCTAGGTCTCTCACTTTTCAGTTTCTCTCCCCCATCGTACCAGAAACCACCTTAGTAAGATGCCACCAGTGTGTTGTGGCAAGCTTGGCACAGAAGATACCCACTATTATTCCCGAATGCCCTTAGAAAACAGGCACAGATCCCACGAGAGCCCTCATCTAACTCATTTCAGCCGAGGTGATCCACTTTCAATACTAATTCCACTGAGGCCAGGCCCCCGGAAGTAACAAGAAGAACAGCTAATATATTGAGTGCCTGCCACGAGCCAAGCACTGTTCTACTCTTTACAACGATCTTTTGGGGAAGGTACAATTATTATTCATGTTTACAGATTTTTTTTTTGAGACAGAGCCTCAAGCTGTCACCCTGGGTAGAGTGTCGCGGCATTACAGCTCACAGCAACCTCCAATTCCTGGGCTCAAGCAAGTCTCCTGCCTCTGCCTCCCAAGTAGCTGAGACTACAGGCGCCCGCCACAAGGCCCGGTTATTTTTGTTTGGGTTGCAGCCATCATTGTTGGTCGGCGGGCCCAGGCTGGATTCGAACCCGCCAGCTCAGGTTTACATGGCTGACGCCTTAGCCCGCTGAGCCACAGGCGCCGAGCCATGTTTACAGATTTTTAAAAAGCACAATCATTTCCTCAAGTAACTGGCTAAATTTGGACTCAATCCCCAGCAGCCCAGCCACAGAGCCCATCCGCTTAACCAGTGCACTGATTTGTCATAAGCCTTCCTTACATATCCAATTTGAAGGTAAGAAATACACTTTCTAACCAGCCTTGGTGGCTCACACCTATAATCCCAACACTTTAGGAGACTCAGTGGGGAGGACTGTTCAGGATTTCAGGACTGAACAGCCTGGGCAACATAGCAAGACTCTGTCCTTACAAAAGAAATTGTTAATTTGTGGTATGTGCCAGTAATCCCAGGTACTGAAAGGCAGTGGGATTGCTTGAGCCAGGGAATTCAAGGATGCAGTCAGCTGTGATCATTCTGCTATACTCCAGCCTGTGCAGTGAGCTATGATGGCCATGCCTATAATCCCAGCACTTAGGCACTTAGGAGAGCAAGAGAGCAAGACCTTGTCTCTAAAGACAAACCAAAAAAAAGAAGACAGAAAAAAAGAAATATAGGCTCGGCACCTGTAGCTCAGTGGTTAGGGTGCCAGCCACGTACACCGGAGCTGATGGGTTCAAATACACCTGGGCCTGCCAAACAACAATGACAACCATAGCAACCTCCAATTCCTGGGCTCAAGTGAGTCTCTTGCCTCTGCCTCCCAAGTAGCTGGGACTACAGGTGCCCGCCACAACGCCCGGCCATTTTTTTGGTCGCAGCTGTCATTGTTGTTTGGCGGGCCCAGGCTGGATTTGAACCTGCCAGCTCAGGTGTATGTGGCTGGCATCTTAGCCCGTTGAGCCACAGGCGCCGAGCCAAACATGTCTATTATTAACATTTTAATATTGGTATTTTCAGTCTCTTTCTCTAAAAGTACATGAGGCTTTTAAAAACCACACTGTGATTTTTTTTTCCTTTCATAAATAAGATTTTTAAAAAATTGGCTCTTATACCTAATGTAAAGTCATAGTGAAATTTATCTCATGGGCATTTTTCATAGAATTAAACAGAGCTGTGTGTGTAACATTAAGCTCTGATCATGTTAGTTACTACTTAAAATTTCCACTAACTTCTCCAATGCCTGTCTAACAAATTTTAAATTTCCAGGTTTGACATCAAAAGCCCTTCATAATCACCACAGTGTATGTGTGTGTGTGGTTTTGTTTGTTTGTTTGTTTGTTTTTGAGACAGTCTCACTATGTCACTCTCTGTACAGTGCTGTTGCATCACAGCTCACAGCAACCTCTAATTCTTGGGCTTAAGAGATTCTCTTCCCTCAGCTTCCTAAATAGCTGGGACTACTGACGCCTGCCACAACACCCGGCTATTTTTGTTGTTGTTATTATTGCGGTTGTCATTGTTTTTCAGCTGGCCTGGGCCGGGTCAAACCTGCAAGCCCTGGTGTATGTGGCTGGAGCTGTAACCAATGTGCTATGGGTGTCAAACCACCACTACTGTGTGTTTTACCTCCCATTTTCCCATACCTTGGCTCCTGCCTAACCCACATTCTTACCTTATGGGATTCTCCATTCCCTGAACACTTCCTTTCCTCTTTCCATACCTGCTGAGGCCTTTGCTGACATAAATGTTCTAGATTTTAGAGAACACATCCAATTTTGAGTGGTCACTCTTAAACTGAACTCTTATTTGCCTCCTGAAACTATTTTCCTCCTCTACTGCAAGTCCAAGCTCCACCATCATTTGCACAGGGCAAAAATTTTGGAGCCTTTTTTCACACTTCTGTTTTTCACAAGTCCCACATCCAACCCATCAGCAACTCCGATGGGGTTTACTCTGGAATATCTATCATGAACCCACTGCCAGCATCTGCTGAAATGACCAAACAATCTGTATTTCTCACCCATGCTAATGTAATAGCCTATATCTGGACCTGCCCGCTTCCCTTTGGCCTCCACTCAGACTGTTTTCAATACAGCAAAGGGGCCTTATAAAAGGTAGATTTGGGCACTGAAAGTATCCAGTGGCTTTCTTTCACATTTAGAATTAAATCTAAAATGCCAAGCCCTGGTTATCTGTTTTACCTCATTTTTTACTACTCCCACCTTTCTTCATTCTCCTCTAGCCACACTTGTCTCCTAGTCCTGTGTCAACTCAAGAATCTGTTCGTGTCTTAACGCCTCTCTATCAGCAGTTTCCTTTGCCTGGAAAGCTCTTTCTTTAGCGCTATGCCATGACTGTCCTGAACCAACTATGTTTGGTCTAAACTAAGATGTGCTTATGAATATAAAATATGCACCAGACATCAAAGAATTGTACCAAAAATGTAAACTATCAAATATGTTATTGTTACATTGGTTACATGATGAAATGATAATATTTTGGATGTCTTAGGAAAAATAAAATATAATACATTATTGAAATGAATGCCTTTCGAGTCTTAGTACCAACAAATTTTAAATAATAGGTTTCTCTCACCTTTTCTCCTTCATGAGAGGGACCCACTTCCAACTCTCTTTGGAAATGCTCTAAAGTTTCTCTTTGTTCTTCTTAAGTAAAATCTCTTTTTGCCACCCTGAAAAAAAATAAAAAAATAAAATTAATGTCCCCATGTCCTTTAATTTATTTATTTATTATTATTATCTTTTTTTTGCAGTTTTTGGCCAGGGCTGGGTTTGAACCCACCACCTCTGGCATATGGGGCTGGCGCCCTACTCACTGAGCCACAGGCACCACCCATGTCCTTTTATTTTTTACAATGTGGCTACTAGAATATTTAAAATTATATATATGGCTTGCATTATTTTTCTGTTGGATAGAGCTGCCTTGAATCACTGGTTCTCTACCCTAGCTACATACTGGAATCACTCAAGGAACTAAAAAATACCCATGCCTGGGTACCACTTCCAGAGATTCTGATTTATTTAGCCTGGAATATGTCCTGGGCACTGACATTTTTATTTTTTAATTTATTTTACTATGTAACCTTCAGTAGAGTGCTATGGCATCACAGCTCACAGCAACCTCCAACTCTTGGGCTCAAACAATTCTCTTGCCTCAGTCGACCAAGTAGCTGGGACTACAGGTGCCCGCCACAATGCCCAGCTATTTTGTTGTGGTTGCAGTTGTCATTATTGTTTAGCTGGCCTGGGCTGGGTTTGAACTCACCTGCCTCGGTGTATGTGGCCAACACCCTACTCATTGAGCTACAGGTGCCGCCCCTGCCTATAATCTAATCTCAGCTACTCTTAGCTGGGCACCTGTAGTTCAGTGGCTAGGGCACCAGCCACATACACCAAGCCTGTTGGTTGGAACCCAGCCCAGGCTTGCCAAACAACAATGACAATTACAACAAAAACATAGCTGGGCTTTGTGGCGGGTACCTGTAGTCCCAGCTACCTGGGAGACTGAGGCAAGAGAATCACTTAAGCCTAACAGTTTGAGGTTGCTGGGAGCTGTGATACCATAGCACTCTACCAACGGTGACACAGTGAGACAATGTCTCAAAAAAAAATAAAAGGGCAGGACTTGTGGCTCAGTGAGTAGGGCGCCAGCCCCATATACTGAAGGTGGCAGGTTCAAACCCTGTCTTGGCCAAAAGAAAAACAAACAAACAAAAACAGTCCCTGGAGTTCAAGATCCATTCAAGGAGTCGAAGAGGTCAAAAAATAAAAAATATTGAAAAAAAAAACTCAGCTACTCTGGAGAGTGAGGAGGGGAGGATCCCCTGAGGCCAGCCTGTACCATACAACAAGAGCCCCTGTCTTATAAATAATAATAATAATAAGTAGACTAGAGGGCTCCAAGGATCTTACTAGGTAACTGGAACTGTCCTGTATTTTGATTTGGATAATGGCAACATGGGTGTTTGCAACTGTCAAAACTCATAAAACTGCAGACTTAAAAATCTGTCTATTTAATATATATTCTTCAATAAAGAAAAAACATATAGGATGAAGCTAAAACAATATTTACAAAGAAATATATATCCTTAAATGCATATATTAAAAAAGAGATAGGGCTGGGTGCAGTGGCTCATACTGTAACCCCAGCACCCTGGGAGGCTGAGAAGGGAGGATTGCATGAGGTCAGAAGTTGAAGACCAGTCCTAGCTGGGCATGGTGGTGTGTGCCTGCAATACCAACTACTTGGGGAATCTGAGACAGGAGGATCATTTGGGCTCAGGAATTTGAGGTTGCTGTGAGCTACTTTGATGCCATGGGACTCTAGCCTGGGCAACACAGCAAGACTGTCTCAAAAAAAAAAGAAAGAAAATGGGGCAGCTCCTGTGGCTCAAAGGAGTAGGGCGCTGGCCCCATATGCCAGAGGTGGTGGGTTCAAATCCAGGCCTGGCCAAAAACTGCAAAAAAAAACCATTAAAAAAAAAGATTCAAAATTGATAAATGAAGCACAAAATTTGGGAAGTTACAAAAAGAATAACAGAGTAAATCTTTTTTTCTTAGACAGTCTCACTTTGTTGCCCTTGGTAGAGTGCCATGGCGTCACAGCTCACAGCAACCTCAAACTCCTGGGCTTAAGTGATTCTCTTTTTTTTGAGACAGAGCCTCAAGCTGTCACCCTGGGTAGAGTGCCGTGGCATCACAGCTCACAGCAACCTCCAATTCCTGGGCTCAAGCGAGTTCCTTGCCTCCACCTCCCAAGTAGCTGGGACCACAGGCGCCCGCCACAGTGCCCGGCCATTTTTTGGTTGCAGCCGTCATTGTTGTTGGATTGCTTGAGCTCGGGAGTTCAAGACCAACCTGAGCAAAAGCCAGAACCCAGCTCTACTAAAAATAGAAAAACTGAGGCAAGAAGATCACTATGACATCATGGCACTCTCCCCAGGGCGACAGCTTGAGCCTCTGTCTCAAGCAAAACAAACAAACAAACAAACAAAAAAACCTTCCTATTAAAAATGATCCCAGGCCCAGAAAACTTTATAGTAATGTTCTACCAAACATTCAAGAAAATATCAATTCGGCTCAGCACCTGTGGCTCAAGCGACTAAGGCACCAGCCACATACACCAGAGCTGGCGGGTTCGAATCCAACCCTGGCCTGCCAAACAACAATGACGGCTGCAACCAAAAAATAGCTGGGCCTGGCTCAGCGCCTGTGGCTCAACGAGCTAAGACGCCAGCCACGTACACCTGAGCTGGCGGGTTCGAATCCAGCCCCCGGGCCCACCAAACAACAATGACGGCTGCAACCAAAAAAAAAAAAAAATGGCCGGGCATTGTGGCGGGCGCCTGTAGTCCCAGCTACTTGGGAGGCGGAGGCAGGAGACTCGCTTGAGCCCAGGAATTGGAGGTTGCTGTGAGCTGCAATGCCACTGCACTCTATCCAGGGTGACACTCTGGCTTAGGCTGGTGTTGAACCTGTGAGCTCAGGCAACCCCCCTGCCTTGGCCTCCCAAGTGCTAGGATTATAGGGTGAGCCACAGCACCCTGCTTAGAAGCATTTTCTTTAAATTCAGAAACAAGTCAAGGATGCCTACTGTTTCTGCTCCTAGCAGACAGTAATATAATGTCCAATTTAGAGGTCTTAGCAAAGGACCACAGAAAGCAAAGAAAAATGGAGGTAGTGAATTGGAAAAAAAGTCATCATTAATAGATGATGTAATTGCCTGAACAGAACCACTTCAAATCCACAAATTGTTAAAATTAATTAGGAAAATGAGAAAATGAACAAAATCCATATTTTCATCAGTGAGGGTTAGAGAAGCAAAAGAAACACAGAAAGCTTTAATGAAACTGGTGACATTTATTAAGTTTATACAATTTTAGTTTTATCATACTGCTTCATAATATATAAATATGCATATACATATATGCTCATGTAGATTCACTTACATTATTTTGCATGTATCATATTCTCATAATTAAAATTTTCTTTTCTTTTTTTTTTTTTTGAGACAGAGCCTCAAGCTGTCGCCCTGGGTAGAGCGTCGTGGCATTACCTCCAATTCCTGGGCTCAAGTGAGTCTCCTGCCTCTGCCTCTCAAATAGCTGGGACTACAGGCGCCTGCCACAATGCCCAGCTATTTTTGTTTGGGTTGCAGCCGTCATTGTTGGTTGGCGGGCCCAGGCTGGATTCGAATCCGTCAGAGCTCAGGTTTACATGGCTGGCACCTTAGCCCGCTGAGCCACCGGTGCCGAGCCTAAATTAAAATTTTTAAAACAAAATATATTTTTATATTCTATATTGCACATTTATTGGTTGTTTTATTCTTTTATAAGGTCTGTATCTGGGGCAAAAAAGATTAAAGCAGCCAAGAAAAGGAGGCTGGAATTTCACGAAAAGTTTGACAGATAGGCTGGCCGATGGCTGTGAGGGTGGCTCATAAGGCCAAGTCCAATTACAGTCAGGACAAGGGCTTAGTCAAGGGCTGAGCAGAAGCTGGTAGGATTGGAGGGAAGAACAACAGCTCTGACCTTTAAGAGGGCAGTTTTTAGAGTCTGGAAGGAGGCGGAGTCCAAATACAGGGGGTTAAAATGGTGAATGAATAAATAGCAAAAACTGGAAACCACCCAAAGGCCTAATAATCAGGCCCTGGCTGAACAACCATGGAACCATTCAGAGAAGAAATGATGCTGTGTCCACACATAGATGAGCTTACAAAATTAGGTGACGTAAAATATTTCAGGGCACAAAATAGCATTTGTGTAGATTACAATTATGAAAGGACATGCGTGTGCTTCGAAAAGCAGAAAAGGGTGGACAAGATCGGGTCATGCTCATGGGTGCTGTTTTAAAGTCTATGTAATTTTCTTTCTTTTCTAGAATGCTGGCAATCAACAAACAAAAACACGTAACTGTGGGGCTTTAAAGTAAAAAGAGTGGCTGTTGAAGAAAGGGAGAAAGCAGTGAAGGCCACTCATGGTGAGACCTGACAGTGACAGCAAGAAAGGAGATGGCAGAGCCAGCCAGGGACTGTCAGGAGAGCCAGGAGAGGGCAAGGGGAGGCTGTTCTGTACCCTTTACTGCCTATATCTCAGTCTTCTTTCTTTTTTTTTTTTTTTTTAAGACAGAGCCTCAAGCTGTCACCCTGGATAGAGTGCTATGGCATCACAGCTCACAGCAACCTCCAATTCCTGGGCTCAAGCGAGTCTCTTGCCTCCGCCTCCCAAGTAGCTGGGACTACAGGCGCCTGCCACAACGCCCGGCCATTTTTAGGTTGCAGCCATCGTTGTTGTTTGGCAGGTCCTGGGGCTGGATTTGAACCCACCAGCTCAGGTGTACGTGGCTGGCGCCTTAGCCGGTTGAGCCACAGGCACAGAGCCGTGAAAGCTTTTATATTATGCATATTTATATATTGTAACATTTATGTAGCGCTTTTACAGTTCACAAACCACTCTTAGAAAAATTTTTGCTTAATTCATGTAGTAAATTTAAATAGAGTATTATTTCCATTTTATAGTTCAAGAATGTGAATTTGAGAAGGTAATAGTGATTTTTCTATGGTCACATGACTAGTTATCAAGTGGTAAAGCCAGAACTTACATGCTCAATTTTTTTTTTTGAGACATTGTCTCACCGTGTGGCACTGTGGCATCACAGCTCACAGCAACCTCAAACTCTTGGACTTAAATGATTGTCTTGCCTCAGCCTCCCAAGTATCTGGGACAACAGGTGCCCTCTAAAGTCTGGCTTTTTTGTGTGTTGTAGTTATCATTTAGCAGACCCAGGCCAGGTTTGAACTTGCCAGCCCCATTTTATGTGGCCAGTGCCCTAATGAATGTGTTACAGGGCTGAGCCTGTCTGCTCACTTTTACACTAGTACTTTTTCACCTAGCCACTGAAAAAGACTTGTGTGTAACTAAGTAAGGTGGTGCTTTTGGGGTGTTTGGTGGGTAAAAGGTATATTCTTAGTTTAGCAGTTGTTTCTCATAGTCATGTCTTTTTTTTTTTTTTTTTTTTGTCTTTTCTTTTTTTGAGACAGAGTCTCACTTTGTTGCCCTTGGTAGAGTGCTGTTGGTGTCATAGCTCACAGCAACCTCAAACCCTTTGGCTTACACGATTCTCTTGCCTCAGCCTCCCAAGTAGCTGGGACTACAGGTGCCTGCCATAACACAACCCTGGGCTATTTTTAGAGTTGGGGGTCTCGCTCTTGCTCAGGCTGGTCTCCAACCTGTGGGCTCAGGCAGTCCACCTGTCCTGGCCTCCCCATAGTTCATGTCTTGATGTTTATAATGACTAACTAATACGTATTGTGAATTGTAGATAAAATATCTTCTCACTTTTTTCTTTCTTTTTTTTTTAATAGACAGTTTTACTTTGTCACCCTTGGTAGAGTGTCATGGTGTCACAGCTCACAGCAACCTTCAGCTTTTGGGCTTAGGTGATTCTTAAATGTCTTCTCACTTTTTTTTTTTTTTTTTTGAGACAGAGTCTCACTATGTTGCCCTTGGCAGAGTGCTGTGCCGTCACAGCTCACAGCAACCTCAAACTCTTGGGTTTAAGTGATTCTCTTGTCTCATCCTCCCAAGTAGCTGGGACTACAGGTGCCTGCCACAATGCCTGGCGCTTTTTTTGTTGTTGTTGCAGTTGTCGTTGTTTAGCTGGCCTGGGCCAGGTTCGAACCTGCCACCCTTGGTGTATGTGGCTAGCACCCTAACCACTGCTATGGGCATGGAGCCTCTTCTCACCTTTTTTTTTTTTTTTTTTTTTTGAACCCGCCAACTCTGCTATATGGGGCCGATGCCATACTCCTTGAGCCACAGGCACTGCCCTCTTCTCCTTTTCTTTCTTTCTTTCTTTATTTTTAGAGACAGAGTCTAACTTTATCACCCTCAGTAGAGTGCTATGGCGTCACAGTTCACAGCAACCCCCATCTCCTGGGCTTAGGCAATTCTTTTGTCTCAGCCTCCCGAGTAGCTGAGACTACAGGTGGCCACCACAACGCCTGGCTACTTTTTTGTTGCATTTTGGCCAGACCGAGCTCGAACCTGCCACCCTCGGTATTTGGGGCTGGCGCTTTACCCACTGAGCCACAGACGTCAATCTCTTCTCACTTTCTTAAAGAAACCTGGTGCTTTCCTTCAAAACAACCAAAATGCCATCTAAAGGCACAGCAAATGAAGTTAAAGTGAGGAATTTTAGGTTATCACAGAATGAATGTTCACATTCATGGTTTTTGCTTAAAAGTCATGGTTTATTCTGAAGACTCAAGCATCCTACTTAAAAAAAAAATTGTGGCATATTGTAGTGTCTATATCTGGGTATGGCTAATGCCATGCATTTCTGTCAAGTGCTTTTCAAATGTGTCCACCTCCCTTTATCTTAACAAATACTTTTTTTGTTGTTGTTGTTGTAGCTGTCACTGCTGTTTTTATGGCCGAGGTGGATTTGAACCCCTCACCCTACTCCCTGAGCCACAGGCACGGCCCGACAAATAGTGTTAAAGTTGTCATAAAACTTTTAAGAGGGGCAAAGGTTGGCAAATGATTCACAAATGTTGCTCCGCATGGTTGCTGAGATTGATAGAGGTCAAATGGAATCCATTAAGGGACAGTGAGGAGCAGCAACAAAAAGTAGTTATTTTTACTGTTTTTGAAATGGACATTTAGCAGTTTGATGCAATTGATACATCCAAATTGACAAATTAGGTTGCTAGTGTATCTCTGTGATTTTTAGTTCATTAACTAAAAGTCCATGCTAGTCATGGCCCTAGAAACAATTTCCCATGTTCATTGGAATTTATTAGATTGTGGCAAATAGGGTCATCATTATTCATTATCTAAATGAGAACACCTTGAAAAGATGTACTAATTCATAATCAAACTTGAACAGCAGACCTAAATGGGTTGGCCTGGGTAAGAAACTTGCCCTGTTGTTATTCTCCTTAAAGCTGTTTGTTAGTCGTTTTTTTTTTTTTTTTTTTTGAGACACAGCCTCAAGCTGTCACCCTGGATAGAGTGCTGTGGCATCACAGCTTACAGCAACCTCCAATTCCTAGGCTCAAGCGAGTCTCCTGCCTCTGCCTCCCAAGTAGCTGGGACCACAGGCGCCCGCCACAACGCCCAGCCATTT
The DNA here is from genome assembly GCA_963573935.1 of Arctocebus calabarensis. NCBI lineage: Eukaryota > Metazoa > Chordata > Mammalia > Primates > Lorisidae > Arctocebus > Arctocebus calabarensis. Next base: position 16,366 of record CAUYON010017681.1, read on the forward strand.
TTTGGTTGCAGCCCGCATTGTTGTTTGGCGGACCCGAGCTGGATTTGAACCTGCCAGCTCAGGTGTACGTGGCTGGCGCTTTAGCCCGTTGAGCTACAGGCACCAAGCCTTGTTAGTAGTTTTCTTATTTAGATTATACAGAAGTTTCCTAAACTCTGTTCATTCTTCTGATACAGAAGTATCTTCTGTCTAATCCCTGGAAGATTGGTTTTCTTCTTTCTCAAAGAAGTTAACATTTGGCAGAACGTAAGACAGATCAAAGGAGAAGTATGTACTTCTTTCAGCCCCATTCCCCAAATGAATGAGACAAATCAAGGATATGGTAGTTTTTTTTATTTTTTATTTTTATTTATTTATTTATTCATTTATTTATTTATTTTTTTGAGGCAGAGCCTCAAGCTGCCACCCTGGATAGAGTGCTGTGGCATCACAGCTCACAGCAACCTCCAATTCCTGGGCTCAAGCGAGTCTCCTGCCTCTGACTCCCAAGTAGCTGGGACTATAGGTGCCCGCCACAACGCCCAGCCATTTTTGGTTGCAGCCGTCATTGTTGTTTGGCGGGCCCGGGCTGGATTGGAACCCGCCAGCTCAGGTGTACGTGGCTGGTGCCTTAGCCTGCTGAGCCACAGGCGCCGAGCCAAGGATATGGTAGTTTTTGAAAATAGAGTTCACTGGCATTCCAAGTATTCATTTTTACTAATCATGTCAAACAGAAGTGTGTTGGCTTTGTTACGTGTATCTTATTATTTTAATAATAATTAAAAATGTAGCAGACTGGCTGGACACTGTGGCTCACACCTGTAATCCTAGCACTCTGGGAGGCCAAGGCAGGTGGATTGTGTGAGCCTTATGACCTTGAGACTAGCCAGAGCAAAATCGAGACCCTGTCTCCACTAAAAATAGAAAAACTGAGGCTGGAGAATCGCTTGAGCCCAAGAATTGGAGGTTGCTGTGACACCATGGCACTTTTACCCAGAGCAACAGCTTGACACTCTTATCTCAAAAAAAAAGAAAAGAAAAAAAAAAAAAAGCAAGCAGATTTAGGTGTTTGCAACAGTGTTCTAAACTCAACAGGTTTTTCTTCATGTAAATTAAAAATTTTTTCTTTTTTGCAGTTTTTGGCCTGGGGCTGGGTTTGAACAGGCTGGTGCCCTACTCCTTTGAGCCACAGGTGCTGCCCTAAAAATTTTTTTTTAACATTTCACTTTTTTCTGTACATCTATAAAGATATGGGGTCTTGCTCTGTAATCTGTGCTGGAGTGCAGTGGGATGATCATAGCTCACTGTATAGCTTTAAGCTCCTGGGTTTCAGTGTCCATTTGCCTTAGCTTCCCAAGTAGTGAGGAACTACTGGTGTACACAAACATGTCCAGGTAATACTCATATAAAATTTTTTTTTTGAGATGAGATCTCCCTTGTGGCCTGAGCTGGAGTGCAGTGTGGTGCTGTCACTCACTGTACAGCCTCAAATTGCTGGGCTCAAGGAACATTCCTGCCTTAGCCTCCTAAGTACATAGGACTTACAGGTATGGTGGTACATGCTCGGCCCCCACACTTTGTATGACCATTCGATTTAGGACATCAAATACCTATATAGTTCATAAAACATGACCATGGGCTTGGTTTATATGTTTTGAAATTTAGTCTTGAATGTATTATTATTATTTTTTTTTTGCTTTTTTTGGCCGGGGCTGGGTTTGAACCCGCTACCTCATACGGGGCTGGTGCCTTACTCCTTTTGAGCCACAGGTGCTGCCCTGTTA
>CAUYON010017682.1:0-16740 GCA_963573935.1 Arctocebus calabarensis
GCCGGCCCCATATACCAAAGGTGGCGGGTTCAAGCCCGGCCTCGGCCGAACTGCAAAACAAAAAAATAGCCGGGCGCTGTGGCGGGCGCCTGTAGTCCCAGCTACTAGGGAGGCTGAGGCAAGAGAATTGCTTAAGCCCAAAAGCTGGAGGTTGCTGTGAGCAGTATGACGCCACGGCACTCTACCCAGGGCGATAAAGTGAGACTCTGTCTCTACCAAAAAAAAAAAAAAAAATTAAAAATATTTCATAATGAAAACTAATTGGAATAAAAAAGTCTAGAAATAAACTGTCTTTTTGTTTGTTTGGTTTTTTTGTTAGAAACAGAGTCTCACTTTATCATCCTCGGTAGAGTGCCATGGTGTCACACAGCTCACAGCAACCTCCAACTCCTGGGCTTAGGCGATTCTCTTGCCTCAGCCTCCCGAGTAGCTGGGACTACAGGTGCCCACCACAACGCCCCGATATTTTTCTGTTTTTGCAGTTTTGCCGAGGCCGAGTTTGAACTCGCCGCCTTCGGTATATGGGGCCGGCGCCCTACTCAATGAGCCACATGCGCCACCCTAGAAATAAATTGGGGCTTTTTGGGTAGAAGCTTTCAGAAGTGGGATTTAATCACAGTTCTCAGAGGACACACTTGACAGTGTAGTTTTGTGGAAAAAGAGGTAAGCAGAAAAGAATCGAACAAACCTAGAAATAAATTGGGGTTTTTTGCTTTTTTTTTTGAGACAGAGCCTCAAACTGTCACCCTGGATAGAGTGCTGTGACATCACAGCTCATAGCAACCTCCGATTCCTGGGCTCAAGCGAGTCTCTTGCCTCCGCCTCCCAAGTAGCTGGAACTACAGGCACCCGCCACAACGCCCGGCCATTTTTTTTTTTTATTTGGTTGCAGCCGCCATTGTTGTTTGGGGGGCCTGGGCTGGATTCGAACCTGCCAGCTCAGGTGTACATGGCTGGCGCCTTAGCCCGTTGAACCACGGGCGCTGAGCCTAGAAATAAATTGTTAACAGTGATTCTCTTTGGGTTGGAGAAGACTAGTGGTTTCTCTCTCTCCCTCTCCATCGCCACCCCACCCCATCTGTTTCACTCCCTCTTGACTCATAGTTTTCAAAATTTCCGTACTGAATCTAGTATATGTTTATAACAAACTATTAAAAAGTTAAATCAAGGCTCGGCGCCTGTGGCTCAACGAGCTAAGGCGCCAGCCACGTACACCTGAGCTGGCGGGTTCGAATCCAGCCCCAGGGCCTGCCAAACAACAATGACGGCTGCAACCAAAAAAAAAAATGGTCGGGCGTTGTGGTAGGCGCCTGTAGTCCCAGCTACTTGGGAGGTGGAGGCAGGAGACTCGCTTGAGCCCGGAATTGGAGGTTGCTGTGAGCTGTGATGCCATTGCACTCTACCCAGGGTGACAGCTTGAGGTTCTGTCTCAAAAAAAAAAAACTAAACTATAGTAATTCCATCACCTTGGGATCACTTACTCAAGGCTTCTTGGTCGGTTTTTCCCCTCTAGCCATGGTCACTTATATTGACTCGGAATAAACCTCTTTAAGTTATTTTGTAGAGTTTGGTTTTTCTACTAACACCAATTCTAGAATAGATGTTGAGAATTATTAGGCTCTCCCCTTAAAGTGGGTTGGGATCTTTCTAAACACAGCTGTAAGCCTCCACAGCTATTCTCTTTCATGGATAAAGAATAGATACCCGCTGGCCCCCCCCCAAACACTCCATGGAGCAGCTGCGACCAGCTCTCCAGGGCACCGTATGACTCACAATCCAGCCGCCTCCATCCGTGTCCATGTCACAGTACACCTGCAGGGGCCGGCTGGCATCACCGTGCAGATAGATGGTGTACAGGCCACTGGCAGCGTTGCTGTTCTGCTGAACCTGACTGCAGTCCAAAGGGTGTGGGAATCGGGCGCCAACTGGGAGCCGAGCAGAGGGACAGCATCATTAGGAGAAGGAAAGTGGGGCTTTTTCCCATTTTTAAAACAATGGATTTTGTTTGGAAATTATTTCATAACCTTCTATTTTGCTTCCTCCAACTCTTCCTTCACATCTTACTTTTCTCACATATTCTGTTCTTATCAAACTCTCCAAATGTACCAGAAATAAGGTCAAGTTCATCATTCCTCCCTCAAACCAACTCCCCCACACAATAACACTCCATTTTGTTCCCTTCTTTAGTCTCTCCATTCTGGGATGGGTCTCTTGTGAACACAGCCCCATTTTCATTTCCCCAGACTGAAAGAATTTCCTAACTCTGAATGCACCTGCTCCTTGCTGGACACCTTTTCTGTCCTCTCAATGCTTGTCAATCAGAGTACAGGACTCCGCCTTACCTGTGGAGAGGGCAGTAGATGCACTCTTGCTTCGGCGATCACCCTTAAAGGCAACCAAGGACACAGGGTAGGTGATGCCTTGCTCAAGACCTTGCAACTCAAACCTCTGGTAGTCTCGTCCCAGCTGCACCTCCTAACAAAGGAGATAGTTGTAAACATCCAGTTATTCAGTTGACTGCCCCCTAGCACCCTAGGTATAATATCATTCCCTGGTGCTAATAGCAGCAGCTCTCCGAGGGCACAGTGTTTTGTCTCTCTGGAGGCACCATGGTAGTCCAGAATCCCAGTGGGCCCCAGCCACTTCTCTGGAGGGCTGTGCTGTGGTGGAGACTCAGCCCGGTTGCTTCCAGACCAGCCAGGTTTCCTGGGGACTCTTGCCTTCTGATATGCATTGGGGCTGTGACTACAGCCACCATGGAGAGTAAAATGTTGCCAACAAACTAAGAAGACATTAATACTAGAGGTGAAACTGGCCATTGATATCTGTGAAACACAGAGATCGCTGGAATTTCAATAAACTTCCTCCTGAACCTGTAAACAAAGGGCTAGCTTTCCTAGTAGGGTATGGTAAGAATTAAGTAAGATAAAAAATAAACCCAAATGTCCTTCGGGTTTTCCTTCCTCCCTTCTTTCTTGCCAAGGAGAGAAAAATAATTTTTCACTGGGACAAGTTTTAAAAATGTGCTGGCTTTCAGATTCTAAGGAGGAAATATAACCTTCAGAATAAGGGTTAATCGATTCACCAATAAATACTTATTGAGCACCTACCATGTGCTAAGCACTGCCCTAAGCACTTTAGATACAAGGATAAGCAAAACAGACAAAATTTCCTGCCCTATGGAACTTACATTTACTTGCGAAGACCAACAATAAACAAAATAACCTGGGGCAGATGAGTGCGGCCAGCAATGTGATCAATATAGCTCGGCCAGCAACCAAGCTGATGGGCCCCACTCAGCGGCTTCAGCGAGAGGCTGGGAAGAGAAGGCACCAAGGGAAAAGACAAGCAGTGTCCAGAAGTACCTGAATGGTGCCATCTGGGAACTGGTAGGTCAGAATGTAGCCATCGATCTGAGCAGAGGGGGGTGTCCAGGTCAATACCCCCCCAGACTGTGTTACAGCAGATGGACGAAGGTTTCGGGGAGGGTCAATTTCTGTATGTGAAAAGTCAGGTAATTACCATTATTAAGATACAACTGAGGCAAGGTAATTTTTGACAACTCGATTTACATTTTCTCCCCACACACCTTTCCATTTGTCTTCCTTGCCACACATCCTTTCTAACCTTTGTTTCTAAAAGTACAGCCCCTCTGAAAACAAGAGGACAAGAGGACAGGGCACTGGGTGGGTGCCAGGGCGCAGACTCTGGGCCCGCAGTTCCCAGGAAGATTCTCAGAGAGTGATGGGTATGAACAGGGTAACAGGGGCATTCCCGCAGATGTCGGCTCCCGAGTGGGGTGGAAAGATGGACAAGTGGCTGATCTGAGAGGGCCCTGGGGTGACTCAGCACACACAGCTGAAATGCCTGTCGTTGGTGACTTACAAACAGCCTTGAGGAAGGAGCAGACCCCTGGTTGACTGAGATTTCTGACCAACCAGCAGAATGGAGACTAATGATGGACGTTAAGTTGTATAGAAATATGATGCATAATTGTCTTTCTTACATATCTAAGTATGTGGCCTTAGGTACAAAGCCAGTATAGAAAGAAATGGAAGTATATGGAGAAAACTGTGCTTATACAAAGGGGAGGAGAAAGAGAAAAAGAGAAGGAGGAGGATAAAGAAGAGATGTAGAAAAAGAAGGTGTTTTTCCTCTACGCATTTCCCCACCCAAACACCAGAGGGAGTATGTGGGTACAGGAGTGTACACTGCAGCCCAGCACAATGAGAGCTCAGCAAAAACACTAGTCAACACCATTAATAACTGGTCAGACAACGCTTTTATTTTTTTTAACCAAATAAGATATATGGAAATTTCCATTTTGAAAAAAGCATTATCATAGAAGGTTATTTTAATTGAGAAGTTCCCCAGAAGATGTCTGCAGGCAATTTTCTACCCAGTAGCATTTCAGTTGAGAACTGAATTGTAGTATTTTAATAGAAGTCAGACAGCTGTTGTTTTGAATTAGGATGTTTTGACAAATTTTGAGTTTCTGTAATATCAGCTTGGTTTGATTTTCGAAAGCATGGCATCTGGCATAGATTTTATTCTTTCTATCACATGGAAGAACTGAATTTCCTGCTTTCATAATCAAAACAAAACTATAATGATTTAAATATCTTTAGCTTCTGCCACCTCGCTGTCTGGCCCTCCCCTGGCTGTGGACCTGAGATGTCTGGCTTAGTTACTTTCCAAGTTCTATGAAGTAGAAAGATGATAAATTCATTACAGTTATCTTTAAAAATAGAAATAGTAAAACCAAGAAAAGACAAAGAAAGAAGAAGGGGAGAAAGGAACAAGGGAGAGAGGGAGAAAGGAAGGAGGGGGCAGGAGGCAGGAAGATGCTGGTTACTGGGACCTCTAGAGAGCAACACTGGGTACGAGGGGGTCTGTACTGGAGAGAAGCATTGTGTGTGTGTGTGTGTGTGTGTGCGCGTGTCTGTTACAAAGCTTTGTTTAATTTAAAAAAATTTACTATAAACATTTATTTTTTGTATTAAAAATGCCAATTAATTTAACTATTAAGAAGCATAAGGAAATTCAAGGCATCTGTAACTGCTATGGCCACACTTGGTGCACTTGACTATGGACTGGACAGACAGACCTTGTCCACAGACCCCCGGGTGGGCACAGTGCCCTTTTCCAGGTCCCTCTGAGGCCTGATCTCCAGAATGCTCCATGATGGAAGCAGAGGGCCCAACACACACACAAAATACATGTAGTCCCAGAGTCTTCATCCTCAACTGGAGACAGAACAGAGGAAGATGTTCCACCAGCACCCCCAGCACGGAAGCTGGAAATGGAAGGGGTGCCTGCCTCTCTCTTCCACGGCTGGAACAGGGAAGCACCCATTTTCTAACAACAGGGGTGGAGAGCCTGAGCGCTGGGCTAGGCAGGGAAGTGAGGGAGGCTGCCTCCCGCACCACCATCACCCCCACTTTCTCGGCACTCTGCCATCTTATCTGAACTGGCATGCTAACATATCATCTCAAAAAGGTAACCACGTTGAAGAATGTCCTCAGGTAAAGCACCTGCCCTCTCTGTTCCCCTCTCCTCCCCATCCAAGGAGGAAGACTCTCTCCAGGTGAGTATGAAGGGTTCCCCAGTCCAAGTCCCTCTCAGTACCTGTCCAGGCCCTGGTGTCGGCCTTCTTGCTCTCCCGGGCCCCTTTCTCGGCCCACACGAACACCGTGTACTCCACGCCCGGCCTCAGGCCCATCAGGACAGTGCTGCTCTGCTCCTTCCCCACGGGAACCTCCTTGGTGACTCCATCAGCAGAGGTGTAGCGCACCACGTACCTGTCAATGGCGGCCTGCACCGGGTCCCAGGAGACGGTCGCTGTGTTCTCTGTCACCCGGTTGGTCACCAAATTTTGGGGGCTGTCAATATCTTTGTTAAAAGATTAAGAAAAGGCTAAACTTTAGAACCAAGGAAGGACGTCCTACCCCCTTTTCCAGGAGCTCTCCACTCAAATTATCATTAATGACAGCAGAATTCCATTTAAAACAGGAGTCTAAAGGTTCCATTTGGGGGGGAAGCAAATCACTGGATACTAAAACTGGGAAGAATCAGATCTTCTCCCAGTTTATTCATATAGAAATATTTGTTCCTTGTCCTTTTGTCCTCACCAAAATAATACATGCCTCTTCAGCCACAAGATAAGCCATCAAACTGCTGTCAAAACAACCTCTTCTTTCAGGCGGTGCCTGTGGCTCATCGAGTAGGGCGCCAGCCCCGTATACCAAAAGTGGCAGGTTCAAACCCGGCCTTGGCCAAACTACAAAAACGGAAAAATAGCAGAGTGTTGTAGTGGGCACCTGTAGTCCCAGCTACTCAGGAGGCTGAGCCAAGAGAATGGCCTAAACCCAGTAGTTGGAAGTTGCTGTGAGCTGTGTGACGCCACGGCACTCCACCAAGGGCGATAAAGTGAGACTTGTCTCTACAAAACAAACCCAAGAAAACAAACAAAAAAAAACCTCTTTTGGCTCAGTGCCTGTAGCACAGTGGTTACGGTGCCGGCCATATACACCCAGGATGACAGGTTCGAACCCAGCCCAGGCCAGCTAAACAATGACAACTACAACAAAAAAATAGCCAGGTGTTGAGACTGAGGCAAGAGAATCACTTAAGCCCAAGAGTTTGAAGTTTCCGTGTGCTGTGACACCACAGCGCTCTACTGAGGGCGACATAGTGAGGTGGTCTCAAAAAAAAAGAAAAAAACTCTTGTATGATCTTCATGGTATCCGTTTATTTTATTTCACAGAATTCAAGAGCTAAGTAGTCACATCCTCCAAGCTTCTTGACTTATAAAGGGAAAGAGAGTGAAGGCAGAGAGAAATGAAGAGTCTTGACCACGTTCCTGCTGAGTTCATGTGTTAAAACCAAGCCTAGGTCGTCTTTGCTCTGAATTTCTAGCCCTTTCATCTTCTCAAGAACTTCACTCCTTCCATCTGCCCTCTCCCTCCTGTATCCACAGTCTCTTCTTCTCTCCCCGAGTCCCACACAAGCAATTAGGATCTCCCATCTCTCTCCACATCATTCTGTTTCTCTGCATCCCTGAACTGACAAACGTCTGCATACCTTAGCTTCACCCCTCAACCAATCATACGCAGCATCTATCTATGCCACACCACCAAATCGGCTGGTTTAGGTCACTAACAACTTCAGTGTTACCATAACTAATTGGACACTTGCCATCCTCAACCATAACCACTTTTGAGTAGCATTTGGCAGAGCTGAACCACTCGGCCCACTTGGCTTCCATGACTACCCACTTCCCCAATTTTCCTCCTAACTCATGTTCCTCCTCCTTAGTCCTTTGTAAGCAATCTTCAAATGTTGGGCATCCAAATCTCCGTCTTTTCCTCTGTCTACATTTCCCTCTGGTGATCTCACTCATGTCCCTGTTTTAAATGCCAGCTGGACACTCATTGCTCCTGACTGGTTTCTAGTTGTTTCTACCACTGCATATGGTATTAGACTGTCAGTAAGAATTTGTGGAATCAGTAAATAAATCACTCAATTAGCCAAGGAACAAGTATCTCAACTTAAAATGGCTACCTGTGGCTATTTAAATCTTAATTAAAATAACAAAAATAAAAAATTATTCCACTATTTCCATCACGGTGGAGAGATCTATTAGACAGCGTGCTTAGTATTTAAAAACATAATACCAGTATTATCTCACAAGTATCTCAACTTAAATATTTAAAAGTTTTAACAATCCTCCCCAAACTTACTATCTGCCATCCTCTTCCAAAAATGGTATCCCAGCCTTGTGTGTTGCTCAAATCAGAAACACAGCTCATATTGGATTCCTCATTTTCTTCTTATCCCACAGCTCAACTATCAACGAGTGCTGCCATTATACTTCAAAACAGATTCCCAGCCACCACACTTGTTCAAACCATTACCATCTCACACCCAGACTTTTCTAGTAGCTTCTTTACTAATCTTCCCATTTCTAACCATGTCATCTCTTACATTTATTCTCCTCACTGTGGCCTGGAAAAAGTGGGGGAGGGGGATTTTCAGATTAATATGAGGGTACAAGTAATTAGGTTACATTGTTCGCATGTGTTGGGTAAAGTTCAAGTTATAGTTGAACCATTGAATCATGCACCTTAGGAGAGAGAGAGCTTACCATCAACTTTCCTCCTCCTCTTTCCCCTTCTCCCACCAACTTGAATTAAATTGCGTTTTTCTCTCATGTGGGCATGTCATTGTTTATCTATTGGTTCATATAGGTATTGAATACATTGGATACTTGTTTCTCCATTCTTGTGATAATTTACTAAGAAGAATGTGTTTCAACTCAATCTAGGTAAAGCCTCCATCTTTTTCTATAAAAAAAATTGCTTTTAATGGGCACGGCATCACATCACTCTTCTTTATAAATAGAACACACTTGGTTGGTTGTATTTTTTTACTCTCATAATAAATACAACATACCACTTGGTTCCTTGTGATCTGCCAGTTTCTCCCACCTCATGTCTGGCCACTAGCTCCCTCACCCTGCATGCCCCAACATCACCAGCCTCTTTCATTCTTCAACTATCTCAGGAGCTATTATAGCTGAAAGCCATGACACATAATCTTCCCTCTGCCAGTAATTACCACTTTTCCCCAACATACACACTCCACTTCTTCTACAAGCACACTGTCCAGTAGATCTCTCCACCGTGATGGAAGTAGTGGGAAAAAATAATTTTTATTTTAGTTACTGTAATTAATTAAAATTTAAATAGCCACAGGTAGCTAATCACCACTGTGTTAGCCTGGACAATGTAATAGGAGTTCAAACTGGGCACACAACTGCTCACTAAGGGCCTCAATTCCCTACCTCCTTGGAGTGCGATCTGCCAATGGAACATAGGGAAATGGATGTTGCAATGTCCCAACTGCACCCTGCCTATCACCATGGCCCTGTCTACCAGCTGGAATGTGGGATGGAGACCATGTAAAGGAGGGCAAACTCCTGGGGATGACCCAGCAACAATACGGAACGAGCCAGTTTCTCCTAGACTAGGAAACTACCATAGCAGCACTGATCCACATACACTCTGCCATTCCACTAGGATGAATGCTCTCCTTTGGTGTTTAAGCAACTACTCTTGAGTGTTTCTACAACTGCATATCCTATTATTACTCACTCATCCCATCTATGAAACATCCCTACCCTGTTATGCTTATATCTACGCCATGTTCATCTCCTTCATAGAACTGACCATGATTTACTGTTAGAAATTTGCTATCTTATTTATCATCTGTCTTTCCCAGTAGACTTCAAGAGAGTGGAGATCACACTTGTTTCATTCACCACTGTATCACCAGGCCTGGCACTTAGATGCTCATTAAAACTCAGTTGCCTGTTGAAATGAACACAGGGGTCCAGCTGCCCAAGTTAATAGTTATAAAAGCATCCAGTAAGTCAAACACACACACCTTGCCACAAAACAGATTTTCAACCCAATGGTTTTAAGAATCTTATATTGGTTTTACATTATTTCTATAATTTTCTATAGCTGAGAGGCCTAAGATTTAAAAAATTAGCTTTGGAAAACATTTTAAGATATTCATGAGACTGCTCAGTACTGGGTTCCTTCCTATGCTTTTTTCTTTCTTTAGGTGAATGAGTTTTTTATAGTAAACTCTCCTAAAACAGCCCACGGCCCCTACAGTTACCTTTCCCAAAAGCAGCTGGGTCATCATTCAGGAGCAAAGGATCAACTGCATCAATGACCCCGTTTGCCTTCCTGTTACCTGTCGGGGCTTTGGTGTCGGCCTTCTTGCTCTCCCGGGTCCCCTTCTCAGCCCACACGTGCACCGTGTACTCCACGCCTGGCCTTAGGCCCGTCAGGATGGTGCTGCTCTGCTCCTTCCCCACTGGAATGTCCTTGGTCTCTCCATGGGCAGAGGTGTAGCGCACCACGTACCTGTCAATGGTGGCCTGTACTGGGTCCCAGGAGACGGTGACCGTACTCTCTGTTACCTGGTCAGTCACCAGGTTTTTAGGGCTATCAATATCTAAAAGGAAAAAAATGCTGATCAACACACACTAGTAACAGGCCTCAGAGGGTAGAAACTGGTGGCCCTTTTGCTTGGATGAGACCTTTTCATGTTTTGTGGGTTTTGCATCTCACAGGCTCTTGTTCTGTTTTTAGCTGTTTCACAAACATCTTCCCTTCCCCAGATACTCCCTGAGCTCCTCAAGTAGAAACCACAATATACCAGAATCTGAAAACCTGACCTATTACCCCTACTGAGAGGTTAACAAAACAGATCTCTTTACTCACTCAGTGAGGGTGTAATGAACACCTGTTTTATGCAGGCATGTTCTAGACAGTGTGCAGGATTCAGAGTTGAAGACGCTGTCTCTGCTCACAAGGATCAAATAACTTTGTGTTCGGCATCATGTCAAATAAAGACCTCCCATTTTGTACTGGAAGATGCTAAAAGCCAGATGCAAATGTAAGCCCCTAAAGGAAGAGGCTGCATCCTGATATTCCCAGTGGAAGACAGGACACATGGAAAATGCTCAATATATATCGTCGAGTAACTCAGCAAAAAATTAAACTTATTTAAATATTCCTCAGTATATCATAGACTCGCTTATCATGCTGTTTGCCGGCTAAATCAGTGTATAAAATATGGTCATATCGCTCTTTCAAAATAGTAAGATAAAAATATAACACAGGAGCTATTCTTACCCCCCAGAACTCTGGCCCACATCCACTGTACCATTCCACAGAAAGGAATGCCTTGCTTGTTTGAACAACTGTTATTTGGGTGTTTCCGTCAACATGTACCCCGTTACTACTCACTCATCCCATCCATGAGTGATCACTACCCCGTTTTTCTTTATACCTATACCATATTCATCTCCTTCAATGAACTTACTGTAAATTACAGTCAAATTTTATACTTATAATATGGCTCATTTGTATTAAAGCAAACCACATACATCTCCTTGCTGTGGCAGATGTGAATTCTCCATTGTTAAGGTCAAATTTTCAATATACTATTATTAATATTTGATCTTCATTTTCTCTTCCTACTCACAAACTCACTAAACAGCCTCAACACTGCCGACAGCAAAAGATGCACCCAGCCAGAGAGGAGTTGATGGGCATGACCATGCATGCAGTCACAGCCTAGAGACGGCCACGTGGGCCTGGCTTGTAAGGAAACCAGTTAAAGGGAAGTGAGGTGTGGTGTGTGCAGTCTGTTATGGAGGGATACCATCCTGCTCTATCCATAAACCAGTGGTTTTTTCAATGACAGAGACGGAAAATAAAACTTGACCACCACAGACGCAGCATGACAAGTCTTAGGTTCTGAAAGCACAATGCTCTGTTACCTGTGGGGGCCTTGGTGTCAGCCTTCTTGCTCTCCCGGGCCCCCTTCTCGGCCCACACGTACACCATGTACTCCACGCCCGGCCTCAGGCCCGTCAGGACGGTGCGGCTCTGCTCCTTCCCCACGGGAACCTCCTTGATCTCTCCATCATCAGCAGAGGTGTAGCGCACCACGTACCTGTCAATGGCGCCCTGCACCGGGTCCCAGGAGACAGTGGCTGTATTCTCTGTCACCCAGTCAGTCACCAGGTTTTGGGGGCTGTCAATGTCTGAAAGGACAGTGCTGATCAATAAACACTATTATAATACTAGGTACCAAACAGTGAGATCAACCCTATAGCCATCGTGCTTGCATTGAGGCAGTTTCCTGTTCTGATGGTTTCCCATCATTGGCTGGTTTTCAGTTGTTTCATGTCCATAGACCTCATGTCCACAGATGGATCTTTGGATCTTCCAGGAGGCAGCACAAGAGAGTGGGATGAGTACAACACCCAGAGTGAGAACAGCTGGGTTCTAATCCTAGCCCACAGCAGCAGAGCAGAGGGACAGGAATGTCCCTGCAATGGAACCAGCAGACAAGGGGTCAAATCCCATTCTGCCATCAGCCAGCTGTGGCCTGGACAACTCAGCTGCATCTGGCTGGGCCTTGTCTTCTTCTCTGGTAAAATCTGGGGTTCAGGTAACATGGACCCCTTCAAGCATGAATGTTCTATGCATGTATCTAATTTAGTAAATTACCAACTTGTTCTTGTGACCTTGAGCAAGTTGCTTTACTTTACTTCTATATTTGTAAAATGGGATTGTTAATGGTTATTGTACACATCTCTTTAGGTAGTTCTGTAAACTAAGCCAAAAATACCATGTAGAAAAGGAGCTTTGAAACCCCTAGATATTACAGTGTTTATAGCTCTGAAGCCACAGAATATTCACTCTATAATTCAAAATATAATCAAGGGCAAACTAATCTTTCTGCCTCAAGTCCCTCTATAGGCCAAAAAAACCCCAAAAAACAGAAGGCAAGGGGAGATAATATTAGTGCATGTTCTATAGAGTTACTGTGAGTATTATATGAGTTAAGAATATGTCCCCTGGAGAGACATCACCAAGATAGCTGAATAGAAGCTCCTAGCCCTTGTCCCATACTCCAAGAGTCAAAACAACAAATAAACAGCTGCATGTTAATGAAAATATTGATAACTAAAGGAGAGTGCCAGCCAGGCATGGTGGCTCATGCCTGTAATCCTAGCACTCTGGGATGCTGAGGCAGGTGAAGTGCTTGGGCTCAGGAGTTTGAGACCAGCCTCAGCAACAGCAAGACCCATCTCTACTAAAAATAGAAAAACCAGCCACATATAGTGGCCCACATCTATAGTCCCAGCTACTGGAAAGGCTGAGGCAAGAGGATCTCTTGAGCCCAGGAGTTTGAAGTTGCTGTGAGATAACACCAGGGCATTCTACCCAAGGCAACTGAGACTTTGTCTCAAAAAAATAAATTAAATTAAATAAAAAGAAAAGAAGAGTACCAAACTATGTCAGAGGAGTAACAGAAACCCTCGTGAGCAGAGAAACTCAGTATAACCTCAAAGAGAATGGAAGAAAACACTGGGGTTCAACCACCCCACTTCCAGCCAGGATCAGCCAGGAACCAGGAGAAACGTCTCCTTAAGGCACAGAGGTAGGAAAGAGGATCACCTTGGTTTGGGTGAAAGTTGTGATGGCTCCCCTTCATCTCTGAGGCTAAACCACTGTCAAGCCACCCTTGCACAGTGGTCTTACACCCCCGAGCTAAGCTGTGAGCAACTGTTCCACCCTTCCCTATGGGGGAAGCACCAGTGGAACTGCTCCCCCTGTCTCCACCCCTTATCCCCAGGGCTGGAGCAAAAGTTGCGCACTCCCTCCTGGGGGAACGGAGCTTTGGCAAGACAGCTACGTCTATCCTCTAACTCCAGGCTGCATCCTGCCCCTGGAGCCCTGAGCCAAACCTGTGCACTGGCTCCTGAGGAAACAGTGTCTGGGCTGCCTAAAACCATCACGCCCCTAGGGCTGAGCTAAACTGACACATCACCCCTGGAGAATCAGTGCCTTGGCAAGCTGAGCAGCTGTGCATCCCAGGGCTGAACTGATGTAGCAAGTACCCCACGTCCCAGGGAAATAGAGCAGTGGCTGAGCTGAGACATCTGCTTTATAGGCCCGCAGCTCTATTATCCTGCTTCCCTGGAGCTGGACTGTCCCCTAAAGGGTCTGACCTGCTAAGACACCCCTCCTCAGGAAGTGGAGTCATGACTGTGCTGATGCGTGACCCTTGGGACCATGCTGGGGTGCTGCTACTGCTGCACCTGGCCACACTCAGTCTGGAACACTGCCAAGTCTCACCCTCCCAGGGTCACAGTGATTTCTAAATGATGTGCTATGGCACACTGGTGTGCCGTGAGAGGATCTTAGGTGTGCCACGAAAATGTTTAAAGAGCATTGATTCAATTATTTTTGAAAAAAGTTCAAAGCACAGTCAAGTATATTCTTTCTTTAACCCTTTTTTTAAACCAACATAAATTAAATGTTCCACAGAAGTTTAACTGTAGGTTCAAGTATGCTGTGAGATTAAAAAATGGTTGAAAACACTGGGCTAGAATCACCACTGCACAATCCCTCATCCCTGGGAACCCAAGTTGCCAATGAGCCCTATGGACTCCAATTCCCAAATTACAGCCGTACACTACACCTATGTTCAAACCTCCAGAGCACTGCTTCTTCCCTGGAGTTGGGTCGAGCCTGTGCCCTGCACCTCAAGGGTAGAATCACAGTTACAACCTCACCCCCTGGACCCAAGCTACTAGGGGGTGCCTCAAGGTCCCAGTCTTAGTGCTACAGAAAGGCTTGATCCAATCCCAGACAGACAGCATGCCTGAGACCCAAGACCCAAGTGCCACAATAGTTTCACAAGACCCTGTGCCTAATAAGACCCTAGTCCCCCAGCTGGACACCTCTAGCATTTGAATCTGGAACTCAGCCCCAGGCAGCTACTCACAACCCATTTCAGACCTCGCACCAAGAGGGATCCCTTCAACTAAGTCTCCCTAGTGTGGGCAAAATGAATATGAGTGCCGCAGGGACACTAACAACCTGTCCACTGCTGCCACCTCCACAAATGTCTGCAGTCTAGACCACTGGGGCGCTCACGGTCACTGCTGATGTTGGACACAGCCAGAGAAGTTGCACAGAGACTGGCAGAAATCCTTTCATTTGCAGCTTCATAGATGGAACTCGAGGTCTTTATGTTAGGTGATATAAGCCAGGAACAGACAAAAATCACATGCTCTCACTCATACATGGGAGCTACAAAAATTGATCTCATGAAGGTAGAGAATAGAATGATGATTATCAGAGACTGGGAAGAGTAGGGGAGGCAGCATGAGGAGAGGTTAGTTAATGGGTGCAAAATAAATTAGGTAGAAAGGGGGGAGGAGCCAAGATGGCGGTCTTTAGCCAGCTTTCTGCAGACACTCTTGTCCAGAAGGAGAGTTAAAGGACAGAAATTTAGTGAGAAAGCCAACGGTTTGGAGCTGAGCCAAGAGACAAGGTCGAGGAACGCATATCAACCCTGCTGGAGTGACCTGCGACCCCAAGGATACAAATAAAAGGTACAGAGCACATCACCAAGCGGACAGGAGTCCCCTCCCCCAAGAGAACAGCTTGCAGTATACGCCATACCTCCATACAAACAAGTGAGCAGAGTTCAGATGTCCTCCCACTCTACCCCACGGGAGAGATCCTCTAAAAACCGGACCTCCTTCCCCTGTGCCACGGCACTCTCCTGCCAGGCACAAAGCTGTATAAAACTGTATATATTCTCTACCTGCAAGTTGGAACTCCCGGCACTCCCCTCCACTCTCACCCTGAGGTTTGGAGGTCTGTCCCCCACGGAGTCCAGATTCTTGAACACTTTCTCGAGGGGTGTGGACAGGGCCTGGGTTGTCGCTGGTCTTTGCTGTTCTCCCGGCTTGGGAGGGGTGAGAGAGTGACCCAAAAAGTGGCTGGCCAAAAAGCAGCTGGCTGAAAAGCAGCTGGCCAAAGTGGACCAAAGCTTTGCTAAATTTCAGCCACACCTGGACTCAGTGGATGACAGCTGAGACAAAGGGCTGAAGCTCAGAACTATTAGCAGCCCAGCGTCTCCTCCATAGGGCAGAAATTCTGCGAACTTGTTCTGTTCTATCAGCTTTTTCATTTACTTTACATCAATCAGGGACAGGGCTGGAACTGAGTGAATCACCCCAGCCTCCATCAAGAACCCAGGTTGTCAGGCCTCACCTCCCCCCCTGCCAACACCGACATAACTGGTGGACTGGACCACAGCCCTGCAGGGTTACCAGAGACTGGGAGCGACAGAGGGGCAAGGCAGGGAAAGAGGCATCAACCTTCCCAGGCTAATTTACTGGCTTGGGGGGGGCCTCCCAAGCTCACAGAACACTGGAGTGAGTTAAACTAAAGCTGCCAACAGACTTCTGCTGTCTAGTCACCAGAGACTTTTCAACTCTTTGATTGGAGGTTGATATTGGCTGGGACAATTGATTGGTACTCTTTAACTGGGCCAATCACCCGAGGATTTTCCAACGTTGTACACTGGGTGTGTGGTAGTGGGAAGGTTTGATTTTCCTTTCCAAGTGTTGTGGAATTGTTGTGGGAGTATACTCACAGAGGTGCTGCTTTGCTTAACATGGCTCTCAGGGGATGAAAGCTGAGACAAAGGGCTGGAACTCACAGACAGAGTAAAACCTATTTGCAGCCCCAGTCTGATCAGGGAAAATAGCCTTGACAGAAATAAATTCTGCGAACTTGTTCTGTTCCAGCAGCAACATCAATCAGGGACAGGGCTGGAACTGAAAGAATCGCCCCAGCCCCTGTTAAGTACCCAGGTTGTCAGACCTCAGCTCCTCCTGCCAAACAGTGACAGGGAGTAGCGAACTGGTTGTGGAGCCACAGACCTCACTGTGACCCAGGCAGGCGCAAACCTCTAGAGCATCTGCTCATTGGAGGAAACTGATCACAACTGTTACCACCGACTGGGTGTGACAGAGGGGCATGGTTGGGAAGGAAGCCTCAACCTTCCCAGACTAATTTACTTCCTGCATGGGTGCCCACCTGAGCTTCCAGAGCATGGAAGTGAATTATACAAGACCTTCCAGTGGATCCCTGCTATCTAGTTGCCAGAGACTTTTTTAACTCTTCCATTTGAGATCGGTGCTGGCTAAGATAATTGATTAGGATGTCTTCAGTTGGGCTAATCACCCAACTTTCCAAAGTGGTACCCTGGGTATGTGGTAGTGGGAAGGTTTGATTTGGCTTTTTCAATTGTTGCCTGTGGGGGGTGCGGCGACTTAACTCT
>CAUYON010017687.1:0-32835 GCA_963573935.1 Arctocebus calabarensis
CCTTTAATAAGTTTCGCCAGTACCCTGCTAAGATGCACCGTAGGTGTGTTCCCACTAATTGCCCTCCCTCTACCCATCCTCCCCCCACCCCTCCCCTCCCTTTCCCCTATCCCTGTATTCCTGTGCTATAATTGGGTTTTAATGTACTCAGCCCTAATATGAAGCTAATTTATAGCTTTCATATGAAGGCTAAAACCCAATTATAGCACAGGTTGTATTTAATTTCTTATAGAAACTAAGTAAAGCTTAGATTTTCTCATCCAGGTACTGAGAAACCTACATGCAATTACCTTTCTTGCCTAAATCTATAGAACATCAAATTTTGATTAAAATGTTTCTTCAAAGGAAAGTGTCAATTTAGTATGTGCAGTTCGTGTCAAGCCATCCTTGAATGTTTGCTGTTTTCCCAAAGTTGACAGTGCATCTACATACCAACAAGCATCTCTTCATGGAGTTTAAAGCACTGCAAAGCATTTTTCATTTTAATGAATTCAAGATGCAGACTTGATAAAGGACAGGATAACTTCGAGTTTATGTACTTCAAGTTCAATATGTAATAAAATCACACCTGGATTGGAAGTAAGCTTGAGTGAACATGTTTTACTGGTTGAAAGGGAACTCACGTTTCACTATCAGGAATAGAGTATTCAATTGGAAAAACTATTACCTTCATCAATTCTGTCTCTTGGTTTTTCCTCTACCCTATTATTACTAAATTTTGATTTTGCTTATGCTCATCCTTTAAGTGATGGTACTTTTCACTGTTTTAGTCTCACCATGTGAACTCTTCCAGTGATAGCATATTCATATTCCACTGTGTGCAAGGCATCTTCAAAAAGTTTATGGAAAATGCATATTATGAAAAACTATGTAGATGGATCTAAAAATTTATTTTGCACCAAAATATACTATGTCTGAACTGGATTCAGTGTGAGAAAACATTAGTTTGAAAAGCACCCCTATTATTGCTCTACTATGAATTATGAAAAAATTAGAGCAAGAACAAATATCAGATTTATGGTAAAGCTTGAGTATAAGAATAATGAAATTGTTGATGCTTTGCGAAAGTTTGTGGGAACATTGCTCACAAAAAATCAGCAGTTTGTAAATAGGTAACTCATATTCATGAAGGAAGAAGTGATAATGAAGATGAAGCCTGTAGCAGCACACCATCCATAATAGATTTGCAAGGAAAAAATTAATATTATTAGTGTCCTAATTGAAAACGAGCAAGAATTAACAGAAGAAACAATAGCCAAATAAAGGCCTCTAAATGGACTCACCTTTTACAATTCTGACTGAAAAATTTAAGTTGAGAAAACTTTTCACTTGATGGACCCAGATTAGTTGCAGACAGAACAGAGCTTTCAACAGAAGTTTTGAATCAGTGAAATCAAGATCCTGAAGTGTGTCTTTGAAGAATTATAACAAGAGCTGGAACATTGCTTTAGTAGTATGATCCTCAAGACAAAGCACAATCAAAGCAAAGGCTATGAAGAGGTGGAAGTGGTTCAGTCAAAGAAAAGCAGATGGTCAAGGGCAAAGATCAAGGTAACAGACTTTTAAGATACTCATGGCATTTTTCTTGCTAACTTTCTTGAGGGCCAGAGAACGATAGCATATGCTTACTGTGAGAATATTTTGAAAGTTAGGTAAAGTATTAACAGAAAAATGCCCAGGAAACCTTCACCAGAAAGACCTTCTTACCACTGCAATGTTCCTGCTCATTTCTCTTGTCAAACAAGGACAATGTTGCGAAAGTTTTCATGGGAAATCATTAGACAGGCACCAGAGTGCTCATTTTTGTCACTCTTACTTCTTTTGCCTAATCTTAATAAATCTTTAAAGGGCACCCATTTTTCATTGATTAATACTATAATCAACACTGTATTGATATGGTTAAATTCATAAGACACCCAGTTTTTTAAGGATGGAATAAATTACTGGTATCATCACTTACAAAAGTATCTCAAACTTGACTGAGTTTTTGCTGAAAAATAAAGTTTACATTTTTTATTTTTATCTTTTAATTCCATTTTTCCATGAACTTTTTGCCTCAATGCACATGCTAATGACTTCTAAGTCTGTTTCCAGTTGAGGTATCTGTTGAGATCCAGGCTTCTAATTCCCCCCAAATCTCCAGTTAACCAATACAGGGTGAACATAAAGTAAAATTAGTTTACTATTTAAATTGCCTATGAACTTTATGTCCACCATTTATATCTACATAACAAATGGGTATTGTGAACTCCACTTCACATCAAACAAACATCAGATTCACTCCTATGTTTTTTAAAATTGATTTGATCAGTCATGTAAGTAAGTCATTTGGGAATCATCTAAGAGATATCTTTTTGCTCCTCTTTCATATCTTATATTACATCTTAACTGACATCTGTCAATTTTCCCATTTTTCTTTCTTTATGGTTAATGTCCCAGTCCAGGAAATAATAAAATTTAAATGGAACTATTTTATTAACATCCCACCCCGATACACACATATGCAGGAGATCAGAGCCACTTAATATCATGGATTTTTATCTCATTTTTATTTCTATGGAACTTACTTATAGGTACTAAATGTTTAGTCAATGGATATGTAATAAGATAAAGGAGTTATTGAAGTTTGAGTGTCCTTATGTTTTAAAAAAGGATAGAGGTTTTGGCTTTTTTTTTTTCACTTCTTTCAACTTCTTTGGAGTTTTATTCCTTTGCTAGCCTGTTGCCTGACTGGTTCTTTGAGATTTTTATATTAAGGAATTAAAAAGAAGGAGAAAGAGAAGAGTGGCCTTGAGAAAGGGCCTGAGGACTTTTTCAGAAAACCTCTGGAGGAGATTTGCAAAAGGAAGATATAGGATATGAATAACAGATGACACAAAAAAGAGAGATTTCAGAACATTTTGCTGCTGTGGTCAGGAAATTCCCTTCATGTGCTGAGATAGTCAATTATGAAAACCCAGAGATATGTAAAATATCTGTGCAATCAAGTTGTGCAACCTTCATAAATTTATTTCTGTTCACTATGACATGACCCCTGACAAAAGAGTACAGATTCAGTGGAAATACTGATGACTGAATATAGAATATTTAAATGCAAGGAGACACAAATGATTGAATACAGAATACATAACTCAGTGAATGAACATTAAATGTACGAGTAAGAGTCTGACCAATAGTGCTATCCGGATGGGGAGCATTTCATAGATTCATAGAATTTACTATGCGTTAACCATAGGTAATGGAGTATAACCATACAATTGCTTTAGTATTTGATTTGGAAGAGGCAATTTTGATTTAAAAAATTTCAGGATAAGGTGATAGTTATTTCAAAATAGTAAAGGTGTTTCAATAGAAATGTATTCTGATAAGCCTAGCAGAATAAATGTATGTGTGATTCGGTGTCAAAACACTAAATACATTGATGGATTCAGTGCAATTACTTACTATTTTTCAATTAAAATGTATTTGCAAATGTAATGATTTCAGTTTTACTCTAGTTCTGGCATGGATCTGCGTGAATGCGTATGCTTATTTTGTTAAAGATAATGTTCAGCTAATATGTTTAGATGCCTTTAATTTACTTCCTAGTAATGTTAGTAAAGCTGTGATTAACTTAGTGAAGAATGATTGTTGTTTTGTTTGCTCTAGTCAATACAGCTAATCACTTAGTAACTATTTAAATATATGTAGATTGGGGAATTCAGGACATACTCTTGATTTTCACATAATTACCAACGGATTTTTTTCTGTCATAAATTTATTTCTGTTTCCTATGATGATATGAGCAATTTTATTAGAAAAGAGCCTGAGGAAGCATTAATAGCGTAAAAGGGAGAGAATAATGATGCCATTTAGTTCACAGGCAGTTCGTTTTTATAAATTTTCATCATGAAAAGCAATTTGTAAGAACTGAAAATAATCTTCCCTTATTTTTAGCTATATTCTTGATAATTATCTCACTACCACGGAAATGGCATGAGATACCACACAGAAATACCTGCTGAGCCTATATGCAAGCTATTAGATTTAAAAACTTACTTACCATTTATTTTATAAGAAAACTGGAGAGTGGAAATAATAATTAGGACAACTGATTTATAAGCTAAGTTATGTTTACTTTATAAAGATGATATAGACAACACTTTTTGAGGAATTAATTGGAAGCTTCGTCAAATATTTGGGTTCATTACCAAGGCTGGGTTCTGAACTATTTGATATTTTAAAGTATTGTGCTATTTCCCTCCTGACAGCCCTTTTCTGTTTTTCTAGAATTACTGAATCTTGGGGTTGGGGTTCCTAAAGGCCCTAGAATTCTGCTTTTCGTTCATTTGAAATAAAATGGGCTGCAAGTGTGAAGTGTGTGCCTGATTTCTAAAACAGTTTGACAAAAAAAAAAAAAATTCTTTTATTATTTAAAAAATAATTTGATATTTATAGATGTGTTTAGGTAAGAATGTTCTTGATACATTTTGTTAAAATAAACGTCATGTTTCTTTCTAGTTTTTGATGTGGCTACCAGATAATTGAAAATTATACATGTAGGTCACATTTATTTCTATTGAATAACATTGTGTTAGACTATAGAAAAATTGCCATAGGAGTGTAGAGTCTAGTGATCTCACTTGCTTAGATGTTGTGGTCTCTTGAGGGTTAATGACTTTTTTAGCCCAAAATATGATAACAAGTGTTTCCAAATATGTCCCTATTCTTTTTTTCCCCCCTCACCTCTCGAAAAGCTAAGACGTTGTTAAGGGAATTTTCTTTTAAGTCTTGGGTGGCTGAACGACTCCTTGTTGACATGAGAAAGATTTTTGATACTCTAGCAGTCAAGGTTATATTCTAAGCAAGTATAAAAGGTTATCTGATCATTTAAACATAAGGAAAGTCAAAATTTCACCCTCTCTAATGGAAATGGTTTTGAACTAGAAGTTAGGGACCTGGGTTAGAGCCCTTTCTTGGCCACTTAACAACCATGTACATATTTTCCACTAATAAATTATCTTCTGGGAGCCAACAATGTGTTGCAATATCTATAATAAGGAGGGAAATTATTAATAGCAACCCAATGTAGCCACAGAGTTATTGTGGCAAACGGAATCATAATCTCATAGTTGTAATTCATAATTGTCAGAGTGTTTAATAATTTTTTTGCCAAGCTTTAAGTACATATGTAAACTTGCCTGATTTTACTACCTTTCAATCAATATACAGACAGTAATAGTGAAGGTATTACTGTTTTATTATGCTTTTCAAAAGGAAAACCCATATGCCATATTTATATAGCAGAGGTCTTGCCAAGCCTAAACAAAACAGAGATTTACTTTTGCTTTCTGCTCCTAAATACTAGCTAGAGGTAATGACATTGACCATTTATGTTTTCAGTTCTTCTTCCAGGACTCATCACTACAATTCTAAATAATAAATGGGTACCTTTTTCTGTAACAATTTTAAACAGTGGCTAATAACCCACTGTTACTAATGAAAAAGAACTTAGATCACTAATACTACTTCACCTTTCCCTTCATCTTACCACCCAAGCTATATAACCTATATTACTATTTAATGCTTATATTGCTTATCTTATTAATTTTAAATAATATAATTAAACCTCTCTCTTTTTTTTGTTAATTTAGGCAGTATCTTATTTTACAGAATAGTTTGACTAGTTCCGTAAAATAAAGTCATTCGTGTCCCGACTGTGTCTTGCCCCTCTCCTTTTTTCCTTCCATCTCATAACTTCTTTGAACTACACCATTATTTTATATCCTCAAATTTTATATTTTACATTTCAACCTTAAATTTCATCTACAGGTTTTTCCAAAGTTGAGAACACTTCTTACATTATTGCATTTAGATTAAAAAGGATTCTTTGCAGAGCCTAGTAGAGAGTTTCACTTTTTCACAGAGGGTCTTTGGACAGTTCTAATGAGCCGTCTTGGCTGTGGACTGGACACCACACCTAGGTATGGTGTAGCAAGTCTCACATTATTCTCTGCTAACACATAATCAGTGATTGAGATGATAATGAGTGACGTGCAAGATGCAGGTAGGTTATCATAGCTTGCACTTATGTGAGAAATTTGCCTATCTGAAACTTGGCAATGTCTTTTAGACAAAAGTGGAGAGTCAACGCTCTATGCCAGAAGGGTACAGAGTGTAATTGTTTTAATTCATCTTGGGATTAAAAAATTATTGGGAAGGTCACCTTAAATGACAGATGTCATGGTCTGTCAACTTTGACCCTGGATGAATCAATTTTCTTAAGTCTACTCCTATTAAGGGGCAGAAAATCTCAGGCTTGTGGAACAACTAAGGGAGAGAGACTAAGCTATGTTTGAGAATACAGTATAAGTAGAAGTTTTTGAGTAGCAATTAAAGGGATTCTTTTGGGGACTCTGGTTTTCCTTTATCTTTATTTATTTATACTTTTGGTTAGAAAATATTAAGGGAGCCAAACAATGAGTACGCATGAATAGCTTGAAAGCAATATTTGTATCTTAAGGGTGTGAACCTCTTATTTCCAGAGTAAAATACCTTGTTAATTAAACAGACTAAGCAAGACAAGGGAATCTTCTCTGTCTGTGGCTAAAAGCTGTTTCCTCAAATTGACCTAGAGAAAAAGATACAATCCTATGTCATTAAATCCTGCCACTTAAGGATGCTATTTTAAGTGTCAATTTTGCATGCATTCTTTTGGAGATGTTCTTGATAGTATGTTTTTTCTCCTTTTATGCATTAAAAGAGAGAGAGAAAAAAAAGATCCGTTGCATTCTATCCTGTTTCTTAGTTCTGTAAAATATTACCAAACAGAAATAACATTTAAAGTTTCTGAAATGGCTATAGGAAAAGAGTTCAAACTTTTCCAAGTTTTGACTTCTATTTATGCTCCAATCTTATGTCCCTTATCCTTACATTTCTGTATTAGCTCTTTGCCACACTTAATTTTTTTATTAAAGTTATTCTTTTTCATGTGTGGTTTATGAATGCATTATTTTACTTGATCCTCTCAAAAGTTTAACATTGCCATTTTAGAATTGAGAGGAACACTGACAGAACCTAGACACGAGCTCAGGTCCATCTGACGTCAGAGGTCATCCCAGGTCCCACCGTGCAGTGACTGCATGTAGATTGGTACGATCAATGCCACACAACTTTCATTTTTCATTTAATCACTTCATTTCACTTGCTCATATTGGCAGGAAGTCAAAATACAACCTCTTCTGTGTGAATTACCTTCTATACTGGACAATAAGCCTTTGGAAAGAATTATCAATTATATGTCCTTTTGTAACTCTTGTGCATAAAAGAATGCCTTAGACTAGTAGGAGGTAATACAACCTTATTGATGATGATGGTGATGATGTGACGATGAAGGTAATAATGGTTAGCATTTGATGATTTCAATTTCTTCTTCCTTCCCACATACAGTTCTTAAATCCTCAACCTTTGGAAGCTTCCCACACTTCTCTATCCAGATAGTTTGACTTCAGTTCCATACTTCAAACTTTAAGCCTCCACAGAGTGGGAAGCTTAACTGTCAGAACTTGAGTCACGATTCTCCTTTTCCAATAAAAAGTCTTGTCAATCCTGAGGAGTAGGCCATATCACAATGACAGGACAGAGCAGAGACTAACATTTCTGAGTTTTTCTGAGATATAAAGTGAAGTTCAATACCTTTCTGACCCATAATTGATAGGTAATATAGGCATTAATTAAAACCTACCCCTCGTAATTGCACAACACAAACAGTGGTGCTGAATTCAACAGAGAAGTGGGCTTTCCTGCAAAGTCAGAGAAGAATCTCACTGGTGTCTCTTCCAAATCTACCAGATCATCTTGATACCGGAATATCAGGCTCTTGGTCTTGGGGATTCGAAGAAGGAATCGACAGACCACAAGAGTGGTGGTAAGTCAGGGTTTATTTACAACAAAGAAGAAATACAAGAGGAAAAAAACCCAAACCTCTAGGCAAAGAGAACCCTGGAGGGGAACAAACTCTTCTGCTCCCTCTCCAAGGTCCAGCGAGGTCTGCGTTGGAGGGGAACAAGCTCTCCTGTTCCCTGTCTGAGGTCTAGCGGAGGTCTGCTTGGAGGGGAATAAGCTCTCCCGTTCCCTCTCCTAGGTCCAGCGGAGGTCTGCCCCTGAGCTCTTTGCTCAGGGTTTATATAGTCCCTGGGAGTTGTTTTGCCGGAACTTCTTAGGGCATGGGTCTTCATCAGTTACAGCCAGCTGTCCAATGAAGACCCAGGCCCTGGAAACTGACATGATATTGACCAGTCAGAAGAGCAAGGGAAGGAGACAGCAAGGCGCCAGTGTCTTCCGCACAGATGTCCGGCCCTTGAAGGGCTGCCCCGTCCTGCATCAATCTAAGCTGTTGGAAGTAATTATATGACCTTGCAATGGGAGCAGTGATGCAGTGGCTGACAGTTTTTGTTTTAAGAGCTCTCATTTGCTTTTACTTTAGTTTCAAGTAAAATACTGTAAATTCTGCACCGTGCTTACATGTATAATTTAAATGCACAGAGCATTCTTAGCAGTTTTCTGCGAATATATTGCCAACATACCAGAGAGGTTCTGTCCTTTATCATGGCACACAAATCCACACACACGCAGAGTTTTGGCTTCAATTTATGTACAAGGGAGTGTGAAGATATTGACAAACACCTATTATACTAGAGAGCATAAATTAAGACCTGATCTTTAAATTTAGATACAGAGCTAAGGTTTGATACCTAGAAGCATTGCAAACATTGTCTTGTATGAAGTGTGCTTATGTTGAAGCGATTCAGGCTGACATGTGGCCAACAAAATGGACACATTCTAGAAATCAAATCCATAATTTAAAAAATTGTTTTATCAAATTACTCATCCTTACTGTTTTCCTCCTTAGTATCAAAATGTGCCCTTAAAAACCAGAGATGCTGGCATGGATGTGGAGAAAAGAGAAGACTTCTACACTGCTGGTGGGAATACAAACTAGTATGGTCCTTTTGTAAAGATGTTTGGAGAATACTTAGAGATAAAAAAATAGACCTGCCATTCAATCCTATAATTCCTCTACTAGGTATATATCCAGAAGACCAAAAATCACATTATAACAAAGATATTTGTACCAGAATGCTTATTGCAGCCCAATTCATAATTGTTAAGTCATGGAAGAAGCCCAAGTACCCATCTACAACGAATGGATTAATAAATTGTGGTACATGTATACCATGGAATACTATGCAGCCTTAAAGAAAGATGGAGACTTTACCTCTTTCATGTTTACATGAATGGAGCTGGAACATATTCTTCTCAGCAAAGTATCTCAAGAATGGAAGAAAAAGTATCCAATGTATTCAGCCCTACTATGAAACTAATTTATAGCTTTCATATGATGACTATAACCCAAATATAGTCCTAGAATATGGGGCAAGGGGCAAGGGAGGGGAGTAGAGGTAGGAGGATGGGTGGAAGGAGGATAATTGGGGGGTCCACACCTATGGTGCATCTTAGAGGGTACAGGTGAAATTTACTGAATGTAGAATATAAATTTCTTAACACAATAACTAAGAAAATGCCATGAAAGCTATGTTAACCAGTTTGATGAAAATATTTCGAGTTGTACATAAAAACAGCACATTGTAAAAAAAAAAAAAGAATCAAGGTCTACAAGGCAGGGGTTTTAGTCTGTTTTGTTCATGACACTATTACCAGCAACTACAACAGTGCCTGGCATGGAATAGCTATCCCATGGATCATTCTTGGGTGAATGAGTGGTCTTTTGCCAGGTCCAGGGGTTATTAGGATGTTCACAGCAGTCATCCAAGATCCCAGAACCTCTAAATGGGGGTAGTGTGAGCTCCATTATTCACTGGACCTGAAAAAAATACATCTACTGGTCCAGAAACAAACAAACAAACAAACAAAAAACACCAGATATTCAAAATATCTGATCACAGGTAAGGCGTAGGGCATTGCCTTATCAGAACAGATGCCATCACATTTGTCAGGTGCTGGATCATGGAGGATGCCGAGGATCTCTAGAGAGGGACCAAGAGAGCGTTTGGGGAGAGACTGGACTCAGGACAGCAGTTACGTGTCAATAATTGCTGATACATTTCTGGGTCATTCTTTACTAAAGTATTTCAACTTGGTACTTGGTACTTGGTACTAAATCATGATGGCTTAGAAATTTAGATGGTTCTATTCTAGTGTTAGAATGAAAGGGTTTAGAAACTTTCCAGCTGTTAGAAAGAAGTCTTAGGCTTTCTAATTAATCTTGAATATAA
Source organism: Arctocebus calabarensis (assembly GCA_963573935.1). Classification (NCBI taxonomy): domain Eukaryota; kingdom Metazoa; phylum Chordata; class Mammalia; order Primates; family Lorisidae; genus Arctocebus; species Arctocebus calabarensis. Next base: position 10,275 of record CAUYON010017687.1, read on the forward strand.
GCAGGAATATTTTTAAGTCCTGCTAGTCATTGGGAAAATGTAAATATTTTATGTGTCTCCAATACTTTACCAACCCATTTAGTTATCTCCATAACCCTCTAGGAAAATGTATCAGTTTTCTGGGGCTGCCATTAACAAAGTACCACAGATTAAGTTGCTTAAACCACAGAAATTTATTTCCATGAAATCCAAGATCGAACCGTCAGCAGGGTCGGTTTTATTCTGAGGCCCCCTCCTTGGATCGTAGATGGCCACTTTCTGTATTTTCACATGGTCTTGTGTGTATTACGTGTGTATGTTCTAATCTCTTTTTACAAAGACACCAATCACATGGGATTAGACTCACTCTAATAACCTCAATTAGAGATCATTATTATTTACTCTTAATTATCTCTTTAAAAATTCCTATCTCCAAATACAGTTACATTTGGAGGTACAGGGAGTTAGGACTTCAACACATAAATTTTATAAAAATACAATTTAGCCGATAAGAGAAAGTCAGTGATAGCTGCCCTGACTTTGAAGTCTCTAAAAATATTGTTTTTAAAGTGAATTTTATTACAGTATATTTTGTATAAAAAATACATCCATTTTATGTGTATAAGTTGAATTATGGTAAATGTATACACCCCTATAACCAATAACAATTAAACTACAGAATATTTTATCATACCAGATAGTTCCCTGTACTTCTTTCCTGGCAGTTCCCCTCCATCCTTGGTTCCAGGCAGCGAGGGACTAGATTTCTTTACTAGTATCTCACATGATAGAGTCATGAAGTTTGCACACCAGTGTATCTGCCTTCTCTTCTGCAGCATAATGCATAGTGTTTTTGAAATGTGTCCATTTTATTGGGTTTTTCGGTAGTTTGATTTTTGAAAATTTCAGATTAATAGGAGGGTACAAATGTTTAGGTTACATTGTTTTCATTTCTAAGGTAAAGTTCAAGTTGTAGTTGAGCTCATTATTACTTATTATTGCTGAGTGGAATTCCATCGTGTGACTACACCACAATTTGTCTATGGGTTATAGCTTTCAGCTACTGCGGATAGTGCTATAATCAACATTTGGTTAAAGGTCTTTGAATAGCCATGACATGTATTTTCATTTCTCTTGGGTAAATACATAAAAGTAGCAATACTGCATTATATGTGGAATATAAATTTCAAAGAAACTGCCAAGTTATTTTCCACATAGTTGTATGAGTTTACATTTCCACTAGCCGTGTGTGAACATTCTAGTCCTTCCATTTTCCCACCAACACTTGATATTTCTAGCTTTTATAATTTTAGTCATGCCTGTGGATATGTGGTGGTATCTCACTGTGGTTTTAAATTTCCATTTTCATGATGACTAGATTTTACTAAGGGTCTTTGCATGTGCTAATTGGCAAGCTGTATATCTTCTTCTGTAAGTTGTTGGTTCAAATATTCTTTCTGTTTATTAGAGGATGGATTTCACATTTTTAATTTTTTTTTTCAGTTCCTTACACATTCTGTACACATGTTATTTGTTTGACATTTATAATGTAAATCATTTCTTCTAGTCTTTGGTTTGCATTTTTAATCTGTTAGGGCTCATTCGAAGAGCAGAAGTTTTTAGTTCTGACAAAGTTCAATTTATCATTTTGTCATCAGTTTTGTTTTTTGTGTGTGTCTAATCTAGGTAATATTTACTGATTTCAAAGACGACAAATATTATAGATCTGGATTCAATATTTAGGTTTATGATATATTTTGACTTATTTTTGTGTGTGAGTTGCTGAGTTTCACTTTTTCTGCATTTAGATATCCTGTTATACCAGAACTATTTGTTGGAAAGATGATTTTTTTTCCTTTTGAATTGCTGTGGCACTCTTGTCAAAAATCAGTTGATCATAAGTGTATCTGTGTGTCCAGGAGAAAAAGTATATATTTACTATTTCTGGACTCTCTGTTTTGTTCCACTGATTAAATTCTACAGGGTGCCCCAAAGGTCAGCCATAAGGGTGCTATACATAGGACAAAAGGGAAATTGTAGCTGAATCTACCTTTTTTATTTTACAAAGAGTTGGTCAACACATAGAGAATATTTTGTAAATATTTTATAAGATTTTATAACAAACATTTTATAAATAAAGGGACATTTAGCTACCATTTCCTATTTCCCTTTGTGTGATGACTTTATGGGCATCCTCTGGAGGACACCCTGTATTATTAGGTCAATACTAAACTTATCATGATCATTGTAGCTTTATGATAAGTCTGTAAATCTAGTAGTGTGAGTCTTTCAACTTTATGCTTTAAAAAATCTTTTGGCTATCATAGTACATCTCATTGTACTCTTGTAAACATTAGAAGCATCTTATCAATTTCTACAGAAAGAAAAACTGGATTCAAATTGGAATTGTTATGAATCTATGTAGATCTACTTAAGTACAAGTGACATTTTAATAATTTAATCTTTCCATCCCCACTCTGGAGATTTTTAACTTCTCTCAGAACAGTTTTAAATTTATAAGAAGTACACATATTTTGTAAAATTTATTTCTAAATATTTTATATTTATTGATATTCTATGCAGTATTGTTTTTTATTTTAAATTTCTACTTTTTGTTCTTAGCAACAGATACCAGTTGATGTTTTCTATTGATCTTGTATCCTGAAAAAGTATTAATTAACATACTTATTAATTCTAGTAGCTTTTTAGAATAGATATATCAGGATTTATACATGGTCCTTACATCTTCTTTTCTAATCTATATGATTATTTTTTCTTGTATTACTGCATTGGCTAGAATCCACCGACTCCCAGAACAATGTTGAATAGAACAGGGAAGAGAGATTATGCTTACTTTGTTTTTAATGTTAGGGGAAAGAACTTATATTTTTATCATTTTTGTAAGAGTTTTCTACAGGTTTTTCTTAAATGTGCCTTATCAGATTGAGGAAGTTTCCTTTTAATCTTTCTTTCTTCTTTTTTTCCCCTTTGTTTTGGAATATTGCAAGGTACACAAGTTTTGGTTGTGTAGCTTGCCTTGTGCATATTGAGTCAAGGTTATAAGAGTGCTCCTCATTCAGATAGCGTGTATCATATCTATTAGGTATGAATTTACCCTCCCCAACCCTGTTATCTTCTATATTTTCTTTGAGTTTTATTAACATATATGCATGTAAGTATAGATTGATTAGGTCCAATTTAGTATTGACTACACGTGGTGTTTGTTTTTGCATTCTTGTGATACTTCACTTAGAACAATGGTCTCCAGTTCCATACAGGTTGTTACAAAGATAGTAAGTAGTTCACCATTTTTTATGGCTGTGTAGTCCTCTATGGTATATGCATACCACATTTTATTGATCCACTCATGTATTGGTGGGGACTTGAGTTGTTTCCACTTCTTTGCAACTGTCAATTATGCTGCTATTAACATTTGAGTTCAAGTGTCTTTTTGATAAAATTCTTTTTTTTTCTTTTGGGTAAATATCTAGTAGTGAGATTGCTGAATCAAATGGTAGGTTTCCTTTTAGCTCTTTGAGATATCTCCCTACTACGTTCCACAAAGGTTGTGGTAGTTTGTAGTCACAACAGTGTATAAGAGTTTCTTTCTCTCTATATTCATGCCAGCATCTGTTGTTTTGAGACTTTTGGATAACAGCTATTCTTTTTTTTCTTAATATGGGATTATCTTTTTATTTTATTTTTTTTTTAACAAGTGAACAGTTTATTAAGAATTAAACAATGGTATGATGTGATATAGTACAAGCAAGACACTCAAGATAGGTATAACAGACTACTCACACAAACACTTAAATTTCACCTCAAAGATAACAGCTATTCTTGTTAGAGGTAGGTGATACCTCATTGTGGTTTTTCTTTGCATTTCCGTAATGATTAGAGATGTTGAGTATTTTTTCATATATTTGTTGGCCACTGGTATATATTCATTTCAAAGTTTCTGTTCATGCTCTTGCCCACTTTTTAATAGGGTTTTTTGATTTTTTTCTTGCTGGTTTGCTTGGGTTCTTTGTAGATTCTGATTATCATCCCTTTATCAGATTTATAGGATACAAATATATTCTTCCTTCTGTAGGTTGTCTATTTGCTCTATTGATTTTTTCCTTGGTTGTTTAGAAGCTTTTTTAATTTAATCAGGTGCCATTCATTTATTTTTCTTGTTGCTGTAATTGCTTTTGTGGTCTTCTTCATAAATTCTTAGCTTAGGCCAATATCTAGAAGAGTTTTGCCAACATTTACTTGTAGGATTTTTATAATTTCATGCCTTAGATTTAAGCGTTTATCCACTATGAATTAATTTTTGTGAGTGGAGAGAGATTGGATCTTATCTCAATTTTCTGCATATAGCTATTCAATTTTCCCAGCACCTTTTATTGAAAAAAGATTTTTTTCCTCAGTGTATGTTTCTCTCTGCTTTCTCAAAGATCAGATGGTAATGTGAGGATGGTTTCACAACTGGGTTCTCTGTTATGATTTAGAGGTTTATGCATTTTTTTTTGGTACCAGTACCATGCTGTTTTGGTTACTAGGGCCTTGTGGTATAGTTTGAAATCTGGTAAAGCAATGTCTCTCAATTTGCTCTTATTGTTCAAGATTGCAATGGCTATTCAGGGCCTTTTATGGTTCCATAAAAAGCATGAAACTATTTTTTCTAGGTCAGCAAAAAATGACATTGGTATTTTAATGGAAATTGCATTGAATCTGTAAATCACTTGGGCAGTGTAGACATTTTGACAATGTTAATTCTGCCAATCCATGAGCATGATACATTTTTCATCTGTTTACGTCCTCTGCAATTTTCTTCTTCAGTGTTTCATGTTCTCCCTAGAGGTCTTTCACTTCTTTATTTAAATATATTCCTAGTTATTTTATTTTCTTTGTTGCTATTGTGATATGTCTTGCATCTTTGTTTTGATTCTAAGTTTGACTGTTGTTGGCATACATGAAACCTACAGATTTACGTACATTGATTTTGTGAAATGAGACTGCTGAATTTATCAATTTTAGGAGTCTCTTAGTTGATTCTCTGTGGTTTTCTGGAGATCATATCATCAGCAAAGAGTGATAATTTGACTTCTTCTTTCTCCATGTGGATACCCTTGATTTCCTTTTTTTATCTGATTGCTCTGGCTAGAACTTCAAATCAAAAAAAGTAAAGAAAGAAAGGGGACAATTAAACAAGAAGACTTAAAAGTTCTAAATATTTGTGCACCTAACACAAGAGTGCCCAGAGTCAAGAAGCAATTCCTGCTCAATTTAAACAAAATGATAAACAGAAGCATCATAATAGCCAGGGACTTAGCAACACCCCATTGACAGAACTGGACAGACCTTTCAGACAAAAAATAAGCAAAGAAATAATGGAACAAAACAAAACTCTGAACAAATGGTCCTTTCAGACGTTTATAGAATATTCTATTCCAAAACCACTGAATATATATTCTTCTCTTCAGCTCATGGAACAATCTATGATTGATCACATTCTAGACCATAAAACATGTCTCAACAAATTAAAAGTGATAGACATTATGTTATGTATTTTCACAGACCACAGTGGAATAAAACTAGAAATCAATTCCAACACAAATACTCATTGCTACACAAAATCATGGAAACTAATCAACCTAATGCTGAATGATAGTGGGTGAAAGAAGAGATGAAGATGGACATCAAGATTATTCATACTAAATGAGCTGCCATGCCTAGCTGGTTTTCTTTTTAGTATTGTCTTTGGCTGATTTTATTATCAGGAATCTTATGAAATTAGCTGTAAAGTGTCTTTCCTTTTTGTCATTCCTGATTGAGTTTATTGCTATTAACTAATTTTTCTACTGGTTATGGTTCACAATTTACTTATTTATAAAATTTAGACTTTTATGTCGTTGAATTGTTATGCTATATTTTGTCTTTATAAAAGTTTGCTAGACTCAGCTCAGTGCCTGTAGTACAGTGGTTACAGCGTCGACCACATACACTGAAGTTGGAGTGTTCGAACCTAGCCTGGGCCTGCCAAACAACAATGACAATTGAAACCAAAAATAGCCAGGCTTTGTGGCCGGTGCCTGTAGTTCCAGCTACTTGAGAGGCTGAGGCAAGAGAATTGCTTGAGCCCAAAAGCTTGACGTTGCTGTGAACTGACGCCATGGTATTCTACCGAGGGTGACATAGTGAGACTCTGTCTCAAAAAAAAAAAAAGTTTGCTAGACTTTATTCTGGAAGGCTATTAAATATTTTGTGTATTAACTTAATTCTTTCAAGACTATTTTTAAGCTGTGTTAGAGTTCATCTAGCGTTATCTTTATTCTCGAAGTATTTTAACACTACTACTAAGGTGTCACCATTTGGGGATAATTTAACACAGTGATCCATGAGGATTTTTGAATATAGTCAATAGGAGAATTCTACTCTGCTCTGTATGATATCTAAGCATTTTTAGCATACAACTGCACACTTGTTTTTTAGTGGTTTTCTTTGCCTGGTCATATGAAATTTCATCCTAAGTGTGTTCACAGCTTTCAGTCAAATTATCAACAAATACAAAGTTGTCTATCCAAATTTTTTGAGATCTTTCTCTGTGTGGCTCCCTTCTGTCTGTTTTTATATTCACAAATGTCAGCCACCTTAGTCTACTGGCTTCAATCTATGACCCCTCAACTCAGTGTAACTATCAGGTTCTAGACAGGAATTTTCTATTAGCTGGTCTGGGATATGCCAAAGTCAGGATATCCACAGGGCTCACCATTTTTGTTTTTCTCTGCACATAGATCACAGTCCAGCTCTTTTTGTTGTCTACTGTCTAAAATAGTTGTTCATTTTTAAATTTTAGTGAGATAAGTCTGGTCCCTGTTTTTGATTATGACTAGGAGCAAAATGCTTTCATCTCTCTTTATAGATAAGCTGATGCTTAGAGAGACTAAGCAATATCATAATGATGGACAGGGATTTGAACATAGGTTGAAATTCATATATTTTCTGTTTACTAGTTGTATGACCTTGGACAAGTTATTTAACTTTCTATCTTGACTCTCAAATTTTTAAAATGGAGATGTTGCTGCTGCTGCTAATATACATGTATTAGGAATTGCCTCTTATTATTTTTATTAATTTTTTTAGACAGCGTCTCAATCTGTCACCCTAGCTAAAGTGCAGGGTCACTGTATCTCTTGGGATTAAACAATCCTCCTGCCTTAGCCTCCCAAGTAACTGAGACCTGCTCCTGGTGCATATGACCACAACTGACTGATTTTTTTTCTAATTTTTGCAGATACGGGGTCTTGTTCTTGCTCAGGCTAATGTTGAACTCCTAACCTCAAATGATCCTCTGGCCTCAACCTCCTAAAGGAGTGGGATTATAGACATGAGCCATTGAGCCTGTTCTTATTGCGATGATTAACAAAAATGATGACTGTAAAGTTTTTTGCATAGCACTTAGCACAGAGTAAGTGTTGAATGTGGTATTAGCTAACTAATGATATTGCCCATGATCACTTTGTTAAATTTTCTTTTGTGTTTTTTTTAAAAATTCCATGTTATTCATATTCTTGCATTCTTATTTATATCTAAATGTCAGAATTCTTGATTGGATTTTAAAACACTTTTAAGCAAATCTTTGGAAGCTTTTAAATTGTTCTTGGTGACCTTGCCTTTGGTAAAATTTCTGACTTCATGAATGTTTTACCATCATTTATGAAAACAGGTTTTTCTTTAAAAAGTATCTAGAATAGAAAACAGGTATGTTTAAGCCAAAGGATAAATTCTCTGGAAATAGGGACAGAGTATACACACCTAGTGGGACATGAAAACTCTTGTTTGTGTTTGTGGGAAAAATTTAAGGAAAATACCTGTGAACAATTTGTCACAAATTTTGACTGCATCATAGGTTCAATTAACTCCAATGATGTGGGGTATCTTTAATATTAGGCCATATTAGTGGTTTCATAGCCTTGAAAATATAGTCACACAAAATACAACTTTTAAAGGACATACCAAGTTTTCTTTTCAGAACCCCATAAAATCTTCAATGACCACAAGTAGAGATCTACAGAAAAAAAATCAGGAAAATCAGGCATGTTCATTTTTGAAGTTCCAACTATGCTCTAGGTTGATCCTCACAAATTAAAATATAGCAGGTAGACAAGAAATAAGACACATATCTTCCAATCACATGTAATTTAATATTTCAGCTCAGCAAGAGGAATTTATAAGTCTTTCTCTGCTGGCTGATTACAGCCTGTGTATCAGCCAACATCCACATATTCTCAGGTGACAACTGTGCCAGTTAATTAGCTCTTGTTTATGTTTTGACTATTGACAGACTTAAATTATATTCATGTTGCTACGAAGAATAAACTCACGGAAAGTCTTGACTTTGATCTAAATACAGGCCTTCCTTTGTTGCAGTGACATTTGAACTGTATATCAGAATAAAAGGCTTATAATAAGCTAGGCATAAAAAATAGATTATCTAAATCAAGTAATTAAAAAAATTCTGATTAATGATGATTTTGACTTGAAAATAAAATATCCTATCTCAACAGACATTTAATTGGGCTTCTAAAAATGCAGACATTACCTTTGAGATTGATGCTTCAAAATGCCGTACACGTCTCTGTAAATTTCTCAATCCTCTTATCATTTTGACCTTTTTAAAGATTTAATGCTATAGTTGTTAGATTAATTCATATTCTTTGTGTATAATTCTTGAACTAGAACAAACTCTATTCTTTCAAGACCAATGGAAATCTTTTCTTCTTTGCAATTCTTGTAAATGTCTTCTGACATTGCTCAGGCAAGGTAGAGAAGTACTTGTAGTAGTTTAAATTGCTGAAGAGTTTGTTTCATTGTGATATGTTCTGTGTATATGGCTTTAGCTGAGGAGCTCAGTAAAGCATTCTAGGGATGTTGGGAGAGTTCCCCTCTGAAGATAAATGCTTTCTGGTTGGCATGTTCCATTTACTATGTCACCTTCTTAAAGACTTCTAGACAAGAATTAAACGTGAGCACAGCAGCCCTAAAGTGAAAGCATATGCAGTAGTGATCCTTTTCTTTCTTCTCTTCCTTTTCTTTTTTTCCCCTTTTACCCATTCTTCTTCTCAAAGAGATATCATTTGAAATTTAGTTATGCTTATTCTTGCTTGATGTCCTTGATTATAAATAGCCCAAATATCAGGAACTTAAAAATCAAGATGATTATATAATCCCTAAATCTGGAAGTTGTCAAATGCATTACAACAAAAGAAATTTTAAAAGACAGCTTTAAATACACCATTCTATCTCTACCTTACTGCTCTTGGATCAGTAAGATAATTTAGTGCTGAAATCAGCTTTGGAAGCAAGAAAAGTTAAAAAGCTGCCACTGGCGACTTATTACTTCTGAAGCTTTCCACTGCCAACTTGACATTTTGATGCCAAGTGTGAAGGAAGTGGTCAAGGTTGCTCCGTCATCTCTCAACACAAAAACTCCCTCCTGATGTAGTGATAGCTATAATCACAGGGTATTTTTAAGAAAGTGATACACTGAAGAATAATATAATTATATATTTATGAAGTGTTAGTTTTCTGCAAAGCAGAGATTTGGCAATGATTGCTGGAACAAATCACTATAATTTTATAAGAAATAAAAAATACGGGGAGATAGTATCAACCAAATAGATTAATGAAAAATCTTGAGCCTATTATCTGAATGAATGCAGTATGGTGTCATAAATGCCCTTCCTTGTCACATAGTGTGAATGACAAATAGAAAGACCAAATAAATGACAAACTGCCATTCCCATAGCAGGCTCTGATAGTGGATCATTTGTCCCTTTCTCACTTATTCCAGATACCTTCTGTTAGTAAGTTCTCATATTCTAATGATCGAGCAAAACAAATTCACAATTATGGTAAAACAATACAATTGCAATTTTCACAGTCATGTTATGAAAATTTTAGCATTTAGTACATTAATTATTTATTATAAGTAACACATTAAAATGGGAATAAAATATATATACAAAATGGCATGGTATGATTTTTTTCTTTATATTTAATAATATACTTGCAAATGTTTTCTGCATTAACATAGTGGAAAACAATAAATATAGACACTAGGTAATAAAATGACACCCAGAAAGTAGTGAAATCCTCATGGATAAAAATTGTGGGCCCTTGAAACTTCTAACTCCAGGAAGGGTGTGACTTCAGCGAGCCCTCCTGCCTGGGCTGTCAGGTTCACTGCTCTCAAACACCCCTCCTAAAAATTGCTTTCCTAGGAATGTTTCTATAAAAAGAAGTCATGTGCTTCTCAGTCGCAAAAGTCAGGAGAGACCAAGAATTCTTTCTGATTCTGTCAAATCACTGCATGCCCACTGGACATCACTTTCTTGGGACAGCAACTGGAGCAGGCAGGCCGCAGGACTGGGAGGCAGTACTGATCCTGCTGGAGCCTCTCCCTTCCCAGCCTTGGAGCAGAGAAGCTGAAGGTGAAGCCTGTGAACAACAACAAAGATCAGACTTCCAGCAGGTGAAGGAGAAATAGAGATGCTGGGGGATTCCATTTCTTGGTAAGAACTATGAGTGACTAGTCGAATTTTTTCCACCCCGTAGAGTTACTTCAATAGTTGACAAGCAATTCAAAGTCAACACGCCTGAAAGGACAGCTATGTGGCCTCCCGAACATGTTTCTCCTCACTTCCTGATCACAGTCTTTGTCATCTCTTCCATGACGTGTCCAGGCACCCTGGCTGGAAGTGTGGGTGTGTCTACAATTCTCTTCTCCCTCATTCCCCACTGCCCACATCCTGCCAATCACCACATCTTTAGATTTTTATCCCACAGACATTTCTCTATTATGTTCTGCCTCTTCATCTCCATCTCCACTGTAGCTGCAGCACTAATTTAAGCCCTTGTCACTCTGAAGTGGAATCCTGCAACAGCCCTGACTTCTTCACTTCCAGTTTCACATTTTTAAAATTAGTTTTCCATGTTAAACACATGTGGTGTCTATTAAGCATATACCCCATCATATTCCTCTTCTGATTAAAGTCCTTAACTGTACCCTATCACTAACAGGATACAGCTCAAGATCTGTTGCTGGAGGGGACAGTGGGAGTAATGGAGAAATTTGTGGGCAACCTTCAGGCTTTGTTGCCATGTACTCAACAGGTAGAAGAATGAGTCGGCATCCTGAGAGTTCTGCGTAGGAAGGATGGCCAAACTTTTGGTTTTAGTATTTTGGGCTTTTCCTGTTTGTAGTATGGAAACAACTTTCTGTGTTGGTCTGACAAAGAGCAGGGGATGTAGGATTCTGTGCTCCAAGCGGGGAAGGGGCATTGGGCTGATCTGGCAGCAGGTGTGCTGCTGCTGGCAGTGCTAGTGGTTTGTTAGTCTGGCAAGAGCATGTGTGGGGGCTGGGGGGACAATGACACTGGTGGTGGAAACCTGTACCCTGCTCTTCATGGTATAGTTGGTGGAGGCAGGTTTGGTGAGGATGGCTGTACTGTTGCCTTACAGACTATGTATGCTATGGCCTGGTCTAGTCTGAGTGTGTGGAGGATGGTGGGGAGGGGGTGGGGAATCTCTGACTTCTTTCCAGAGCATCTATGGCTGACAGATGGTCCAGCACATGCCACGGCATGCTGTGGCAGAAGGAGCACCATCATTATAGAGATGATTGCAGACCAGGTCTCCTCCTCTAATACTAGGTCAATTCTTGGGTATATTTTATACTCAGGGTCAGGGAGTGGTCTCTCATAATGATAAATGACTTCTTAATGACAATAATGAAAGAGGAAAGTTAGTGATTCACTCCAGCCTTGGGAAGCCTTTCATGATTTATTTTGGGAAATAAGGTTTCCCAGGATCTAATCCCTCTGTCTCTCTTCCCTGCCCTCCTGCTATTGAACTAGATTCTCTAGAGTGCTTCTGCCATCTATAGTGAAGGAGCAGGTTGGTTTCTAAGACTATTTAATCAGCTGCAAGCCGATATGTATTTTTAAATATAATAATATTAATTGAATGTTGCAGTAATGCCAGGTTTCTATAACCATTTTATTCCTTTTATATATCACGAAGTTTCACAGTTCTTTGCCTTTGGACCTGCCATTTCTGGAGCCTAGAAAATTTCTTTTCACCTGGGCCACTTTTGTGTGTGTGTTCTGTAAGTCTCAGCTCAAAACCCATCTCTAAGAAATTTGCCATTAAATTTTAGGGTACTGTGTCTGTCTTTACAGAGTGCTATCTTATTTATCATAGTATATGAAAATTATTTTTCTTTGCTTCTCTCCAATTCTATAGGCTCCTCAAGGACAGCAACCATGTCATGTCCCTCTGTGTACCTGGCCCATCTTGGGAAAGAGTAAGGTCTCAGCCACTTTTTGTGCAACTGAACCATCCTCCTCAGGATGTGAGTTTCCAAGCGAAGTCAAGAGTTTGTAGCATAGTTCAGCCAGGTAAGCAGCTAAATTTGTGTGAATTGCATAATGCTCATGATCAGTATTATTTTAATCATTCTCTCAAAGGTGAGCAACCTACATAGGAACAAACTGGAATTTCATCAGCATGTAGTTCACATTAACAATCTTTCTTAAGAAATGGATGTTGCTTCATTAATATCTGTTTTCATGAGTTGACAGTCTCTGTTTATATGTCTACCAATATTAGTCTTTGCTTTACTTCACAATATACAATCCCTCTAAGATTCAGTGTGTTGGCTTCAATAATAACGATATAGGATCTAATAGCTAAGCTAAAATTTTGTAAATTTGTCATTCTTGTAATAACATTTCATATTAGGTTTCTTTAACAACACTGAAAACACTTTATAAACAAAGAATCACCATGGCTTTAGGAGAAAAGATCATTTTGTCCTGGTTTTTTTAAGTGAGGAATCCAGAGCAAGGTGTTATTAAGAAATTCATTCAGGGCTATAGAGTACCATCAGAAAATATCGTCAGTTCTCTGTCTCCATGGGGAAGCATCTATAGGTTCAACTGTGAACTGAAAATATTCCAGAAAATAAAAAATAAATACAACAATACAAAGCAATGCCAATAAATCTACAGTATAACAACTATTTGTATATAATTTATATCAAATTAGGCACCTGAAGTAATGTAGAGGATATGTAAAGTGTATGGGAAGAGGCATATAGGTTATACACCATTTTTATCTAAAGGGCCCAAGCCTCCACAGATTTTAGTATCTGCACGGGTTCTGAAACCACCCCTACTACCTCGCCTAGTTACTGAAGGACAACTATAAATCTCCCCTAGTTGTGATGTTTTACTTTTGCTCTTGTTATTTCATTTTTAAATGAAAGACAAACAATTGAAAAACAAGTTAAGCTCTTCTGGAAGTTCACAGAGATGCTCTTAGATTGTCAGAGTATCATTTAGGAAAGTCCAAAATATAGGAGATTGTACCTGGGGAAAAAATAGAAATGTCTAACAATCTACATTTTCATCGGCCTGCAGGATGGGACTTTCCAACAAGCTGCTAGAATTTCCAGCACTTCAGTTTTGAAACTCCCTTTACTTCTCAGCCTGCAGGGTCTTGCCACAGAACGGAGATGAGATCTATCTGTGAGGGAGCCGCCAGGGAGCAGTAGTTCCCTCCTTGACAACGGCCCAGAGTTGATCTCAGAGCAGTCAAACAGCATCTGTTGGATTCTAAATTTGTTTTCTTTCCATTTAACTTTATGTCTTGGGTACATTTGCTTGTTATTAAAAATATTCCGAGAATTATCTCTGCTAGTTGTATAATGTCATTGGTCAGAGTATAATTTATTTTATAATTTCCACATCATTGGACATTTCAAGTGTTTGTAGATGTTTGCTACCATTCTTGTATACAAATTCACGTTCCCATGTGTAAAGCTTTGTTGGGAGCAAGAGCCCTAATTTAGAAGTATTTTGCATTCCTATCTGCACTGCCAAATTACACTACATATAAAAAAACAGATGATCATATGTTGATCATCTGTTTTTTTATATGTAGTGTAATTTGGCAGTGCAGATAGGAATGCAAAAAACATTAAATATATGTAGAATATTATATTGAGATGAAAAATTTTAGCATAGGTGATTATTTTTATATTACTATTTGTTATTGCATGCAGACTCAAAGACTTCTTTCTCTAAATCTTCTAGGTCTGATGAATATATTCCTATTTATTCTGAAGTTGATTAGAAGTTTATTCTAAGTTGACATCTAACTTTAGTTGACAACCTACAAAGCAATTACTAACTAGTTTTCAAATTCGAAGCACAGAGATAGAAATATGTTAAAGAGAAAAGTAAGAGAAATAGTAGAACTGACAGATGTTCAACTTGTCATCATTATGTAATTCTAGAATTATACAGAAGAGCCACAAAAGTTATTTACTTTTTACAATTAAAAAAAACATGAAATCAGAGGTTGGAGATATTTTTAAAAGTGCACAAATGGAAAGAAATAGGGGAATATTTTCTTCTGTTAGTTGGTTTGGGTCAATACTACGCCTTGCCTTCCATACACTTTCTTTTCTTTTTTCTCCAACTGAACAGAAGATTGAATTCCAAGTTGAACAAATAGTTACTAATACTTGAGCATTTTTAAAATCTACGTAGCCACTGGGTTGCAAAGTAAGCATAGCTAATATGGAAGGAAGCTTTAGACTGAATGTCCCTGCTCGGCTTCCTAGACTCTGCATCTACAAAATGTTCATTGCAAAAGGATGGACACACACCCAGCTTTCTCACATATTAATCCATCCCCAATTGCCAGCTAGAAAGGGTTGGAATTCTGTTCCTGATGTGCAGGTGGGATGGCACTCCTCCAGCTCTGTCTTCTGCCGCCAGTCGGAGAAGCATTGAAGGCCCTTTCGTCTAACAAGCGTCAACTGAGTATCTGTGACAGCACTGCACCAGCAGCTGGGCAGCAGACAGAGGCTGTGGACATGGCAATTACATTTTTCACCCTGGACACTCTAACCAGACTACCATAGTGGTCGGCCAAGTCAGGGCATATACATATTTATTAATTTTGTTGCTTTTTTATTGTTAGTGGCCAAAGAGTGGATTCCTTTGTGGGTACTATAACACATCAAATAGCAATTATGGGTGCACTTAATCAATGCTTCTTGTAAAAATTAAAGTCAGAAGAACATTTTCTTACCCAGTTATAGAAAGTAAAAGGCAATCCTATGCTGGGCTTGGAGGGTTAATTCCAGAGAAGTTCTGACATTGGCCTGAACTATTTCACTATAATATGAAATGAACTTTCATTGCCCTGATTCCTGGCCAAGACATGGAACACATTTTCGAGAAGCTTCCATTTTTTAATGATTAGCAATTATTATAAGCGAGATAGATCATTGGTGTCTGGTCTCATTGAGACTCCTGGAGGGCTTTGTCACTTGGCTGATTGTATAGCAACAATATGCCTATGTGATCAGTTGGGTTAAGAAAACCTGACTGCATGCTAGGTCACATTCATGTCCACAGTTCTTGGACCCAGAAAGAAAGGGCATCCTCCCATGACCTTAAAGCAGGAGGGCAATAGTACTAACCTCTTAACTTCTCTGCAACTCTTTTCTTGAGCTAGCCTTTGGCTGTGGTACACATCTTTAATGCAACTTCTATATAGTATCCTTTTCTTGTAAAAATTATTAAATTTTCAAGCATTGTCACTTGGGTCCTATGAGTCTTTGTTAGCAATAGATGCCTGTCTACCTGCTAAAGTTGGAGTGTGTTTGCTGGCCCAGGTAAAGGTAGATTGCATTAAAAAGGAAATATTAGCAACTGGAAGAAAGAGAAATTGTGTCCTTCCTTAGACAGGCATAGCAATTGGACAAATCTACAACCACCCAAAGATCCATTTTCCCGGCCACTTTTCATAGAGTTTGTTTTTAGAGAAATAGACAATGCTGGTTTCACTGACACAGACCATTAACTTTTCAGCTTATAAAAGCCTTTAAAAATGATCTAAGCTGCAGTGAGCTAACACAACAGATATTAATGAGCATCTCAGTGAATGAAATTAGGGAACTTACATATTTATTGCCTAGTAGTACGAAGGATTCATCAAGTTGTCAGTTCTTGCTTTTTCCTTGTGCAGAGTGCTCACCTAAGAACAGAAGATATGTTTTGATCTACAAGCTCAGAGAGTGACTGGAGATGAAAATAAAGTCTGTGGGCTTGTTGTTTGTTTTTCAAAAAGTCCAATTATTCTGCAAGATTTTCATCAGAGTCACAATTTGTCTTTTGGTATTGCCTGGAAATGACTCACTAAGATTTATGGGTTTTTCTCTGCCATCCTCCATTTTCACCCTAAAGGATAATGCTTATAACTCCCTGGGGGTGGAGGTAAGTTGAGAGATAGTAATAGCAGAGAGTTTTTGGGAGATGAGTTATTGATTTTCAGTTGTTAAGTGAGCTGGTTTTACTAAGCAAACCCATATCATATATTTAAAGCACCATTTTATCAGGAAGACACTGTAGGGTCCTCTGTTTAATTCAATGAAAGTTTTGTGGAAATTAATTTATGGGTCAACATGAACACTTTAGTGATGTAGAAAGGAGCACAGGCAATATTATGCAAAATTACGGAGCTTTATCACCCTCCAATATAAAGGTAGATATTAACCTAGGATGATAGCAAGCTAAGAGGCCCCAAGAATTTTTTGCATGACACTTGGATCTCTGACGACATGTTTCACATTACCTATGTCCTTGTACCAAGTAGCAACATTAGTCACACTATAAAAAAGCAATATAGGTCAAAATCTGCAGCTTAGAATAAATGTTATCATTTTGATCCAGCTTTTGTCTGCCAGTGATTAGGAACCCTATCCTCTGGGAGATCTGGATGTCACCTGTTACTTGCACAATTGTGCAATAACAAAGAAGCACCAGAGACCTAGTGGGCGAGCAAATGCATAACCCCTCATCAAGAGCTGCTTAGATCCTGTGCTCTGAGAAACACCAGGCCCAGTGTGGCAGCCCCCACAGCCCTGTCCCTGGGCAACTTCTTGTGCAATATTATTTGTTGTGAAAAAGACACAGTATCTGCCTGGAACCCAGCGCTCAGAATCACAGGAATGAAAGGTCAATAAAATAAACATTTATGGAACCCTGCTGTCTACCAGAAGGCATGTAAAGCAAATCATGTGAAAATATTTAACATCCTTAATATCTTTTCAAAAATCTGTCTAAGTGAACATAGAACATGCTAGAGATATTAATGACAATATGACTTTCACAACACTTATCATAATGATGTCTGTGGTGAAAGCAAACAAAATACACACCTGGGGAAAAAACAACTGGAAGGAGATATACTAGATACCAGTAGTGGTTGTATCGAGGTTGTATTACATGAGTAGTTTTAAGTTTTATTTTCTAGTCTCTTTCTAAATTCTATTGTTTTCTATTTTTCATTATGCATGATGGGATCAAATATGAAAATGGTTTTTTAAGCCACAAAGAAATACTGAAAGGCAGTAATATATGTCAACTTGCCAAATTAACAATATGTTCAGGTGAAGGAAAGACCATTTACTGCTGGATAGTCACAGGAGCCTTGGAGGGAATGCAGAGAATGAAACAAATGTTGAAGGGTTGAGGAAACAGACAATGAATCTAGGTCTGGTTATGTACATCTGAGGATGTTTGCTAATTTTTACCCTTTTGTTCATTTCTTTTTGTTAATGAACTTTTATTTGCAAAAATAAAACAGGTGATTATGTATTTAATGATATTATAATATACTATATTATGTATATAGTATACATAATATACTATTATAATTAGCTGTTGTTATACCAAACATATATGAATCGTATGTGATGACCATGATGGGGGCAGTGAGAGTGATAAAGGAAAGCTTGAGCTCATCAGGGAAGACCATATGGGGAAGGATGTGAACGAAGTCAGGAGCATATGCATTAGGAAGAGGTAGAAAAGGCTAACACTCCATCAGAGTCTAAGAGGGTTGAACTTAGTTTTAGGTAATATGAGTTTACTGGGGTGTTCTAAGCAAAGAAATGCCATAAGGAACTCAGATCTGCTTTTTCTTCCTCTAAATCATTCAAAATAAGCTAATGCTTCCAAAATAGGTCCTATGATAGAATGTTTTTCTTCTTCTGTGGAGTCATATATTCTCTAATTTATTATAAAAAAAGGTTTCTTCATAATATTTATACCCTTACATATGTGCATTCAAAGTAAGATAATGTGTTTTAACTTTCTGATGTGTGACATAAGTGATCACATTTAAGATGCATCAGGTTATGTATATATTTGGCACTCAATCATGGTTGTGTTTAATTTGACAAGATTTCTTACTAAAGCTGAGCTTTGTATGTTCTTACAAAGAACTCTGCATTCTGCCACATTTACTTTTTTTTTTTCTGAAATCGTCTTCTTACACCCTAGTAGGCTTTTTCCTTTACATTAAAGAAAGCTCCACAGTGTGTCTGAGCTTCATTTTCAGCAGAAGAGCTTGTCTGAAGGAAGCAGAGAGGGTGGGTGGATGAACATCCCCTGGGAGGTACTCTGTGGCCTAAGCAGAGGAAAAGGATTTGGGGACCAGGAACCATCTTCTTAGGAGAAAATGACCAGTTCTCTGCCCATTGCCCATCAAAGCTCTAGAAAATCAGAAAACGTAGTATCCACTGCCATTTTCCCTGAAGGTGTGTTGCTGCAGAAGTCTGTTTCCTTGGAAACGCTATTTATTCCCTTCTACAATGGTACTATTTATTTCAAGATAAAAGTCCAGAGTTTCTAGACTGAAGTAATGACAAATTCAAATAATATTTATAGCCACCGAAGCTCAAATTTTCATTGGGTTGCCTGCTTATGCACATGAATTAACTCTATATTTCTTAGGCCATGAAATAAATAACAAAAATTCTGACAATAATCAATTTTGAGTGATGGATAGTCTAATACCTGTTCTATCAAATTTCTTTCTGTATTTTTAAAATTTATAAAAATTTTTTATGTAGGTGATAGTAAAACCGTTGTGCTAAACTCGTGAACTAATATTAAACTTAATCATTTCAGGTTTTGTTCTAGTTATATTTTAGAAAAGATGTCAGTATCAGGTAAATGTAATTAAAAGATAAGTTGAATAATATAACTTTTCTTAAGTGTGGTAAGCATAGTTTTATAAATAAAACATATTTGAAAAAGTTTTTAAATGCCATGGGAACAGATTTGTTTGCCAGTGTTTTAGGAGTCAATCAAATCCTGTTAATGATAAAGTTTAATACAAACTGTGGTAGTAAAGAAACATTTGGAGATCATTATGTCTTAGAGTATAAATCCTGGGTATTGAATCACCAATTTCAGTGTTTCTCGTTCACCGATTATTTTCCATGGTAATCAGCTGGGTTGACCTTTGAGAAGTTATTTTGTTAAATGCAATATGATTCCTAAATTGGAAGTTGGCTGAAATAAAATTGATAGAAAACACATCTTATTATTCTGATAACAGACAGTATCTCCTCCTTAGACCTGCGGCCTGACAAGTTACTTATGCAGAAAGGGAAACTTGGAAGATTAAGGGCTAAGGGTTTACGTAACTATCCCTCTGTGGTCTATTGCACTTACCATTGCGATCACTATGGGAATGGAAGATAGCCCACATAGAATTTTCTCTAGGCTTCAAAGAAGGGTACACCATTAAATTCACAACTAAAAGACACAAGATTCTCTCAAGTTTTTCCCTCCCAGAGGCTATGATTCTATTGTCTGTCGTCATTTCCCTGCTAGACATGAATGGTAGGGCTACAGGGTATCCAGATGCCAGACCCTCCTCACTGGGGAAGGCGGGGGTCTTGCACAGAGGCTATTCCCAGATTCTGCCTGACACCCCAACCCATAGTCCAGTGAGCCTAGGAGACAGGAGAGTGTTGGTTAAAATCCTAAGGGAGTGAGGAAGTTACTGTGATTCTGCTTACAAGTCATAGGCAGAAACTGAACATTTTTCTTGATAAATGGTATAGTCACACTCAGGGTCTCTCAAGAGCCTATTTGAGACTAGTTCACACCTAGCCTGCTTACCTATTTTCTGGCCCTTTTCCCTGACCTAGTAGAATAGGCCTGGTTCCTTAGTCAAGGCTGTAAGTGGCTTCTAACCATTCTATGAATGAATCTGGCTCCTTTGCCATTTTGGATGGGCACTCCTGAAATAAAAAGTAGTGTAGGAATAGGGACATGCATGCATCACAGAGTGGGAGAGTATGAGAATGAAGGATGTCTCTTTTAAAAGGTGTCTTCCAAGAGGGGTCTGAGCACATCTGTGCAGGCCCTAGGGTCCCTTAGTTCTGCAGTTCTTCTGTTTGCCTATTGTAGTTTGTTTTAGTTTGAATTTCCTATTTAAACTGGAGCCATATTAAACTTTAGATATCTTGATCTTGATTTGGCATAATATTTATAGCTTTCTGTTTTGCAAAATTGTTTTTTAGCTACTAGAAAAACTTATACTGTAGTTTGCCATTCTATAGCTTTCACTTTATATAACATATGTATTCTTGGAGTATTTTGCATAAATAAAACAGGGGTAGAATATTATAAACATATTACCGTAATGTGATATTTAAATTAGAGCCACATGGATTGTTTTGTAAAATTACTACTTACTTTTACGTTACTGTTTTGTGATGTCAATGTTTTAAATGTCTGATCTACTCAAAAAAGAAAAAAATCTGTGATATATTTTATTTTTAAAAGATATCCAGCATCTCCTTCTTTGTTGTTGTTGTTACAAATACAACTTAGACAAATAATATGTAAATTTTGAAAGACTTTAATTTCTCAAATCAAATAAATATATGAGAAATTGGATAAAAAAACACAAATGTTATCAACAGGATATTGTTGAGAGCTCAACTAAAATTATATAAAATGATTTAAAATACATTTTGACTGATGAATATGTCCTGGTTCCAGTTGACTTTACACAACCATTACCAAAAATGAAACAAAACAACAATAATAAAAAAAATGAACAACCTTAGTGCTTTTTCTACCACTCCCATCTGCAAATTAGGAAATTTCCCTAGCCGTCCTCCATTAAAAAGGCCAGGTAGTACAATGTTCTTATCCAAATGGTATTTGAGGGGCTCATTTTTTTCTTCACAGGAAAATATTGCATTTATTGAGAGTTACTAATTGACTGCTTGTAAAGAATATGTGCTTTTTGGTTATGTTTCACATGAACAAAATCCAAGGCAAGAGTTAGATTTTGAAATAAGCACTTTTCATCTGGGAACTTACCAGACTCGTGAGAAATCGTCTTAACAGTGAGAAGCTTCACACTCTCTTTATCGGACTGAGGTCTTTTGGAAACAGAAAACATTAGTTACCACCAGAGAAATTAGCATTGTGTGTCTGTGAAGGAAGGTGAACGTGATGCAGACACAGTGAAGGAGATACACGCGTGTATGTATTTCTGTGTGTTTCTATGGCAAAACCTTTGTCTCTTCAAATGCACATACACTTTTTAGCACTTCACATTTTTTCTGGACTCGAGCCAATGACTCCCTGTCACTTTGTTCCAGAGGTGATGACCACATGAATTAAAAATTAATATGTGTTATATGAAACACTTGTCACAGGTCCACATTGCTCAGGGAAGAATTCAGAAATGTTTCCAAGCCTTTTTAGGCTGCTGCTGAGTTCTGGAGATGCTCCTTTTCATGCAGTCCTGAGATACTGCAGTATCGTGACTAAACTGTCTATTTTAACCAAGAGTTCTCACCCATCCCAAATGGTTTCAGACCTTAACTCCTGAGGTATCTTAAGAGCCTGTATTTTTAATTCAGATGGGTAGGTATCTAAAGATATTATTTCTAATGTAACCTGATAAAACACAAAAACACTTAAGTAAAGACAGGCTACAAATTCAGGTCACAGAGAAAACCACAGGATTTGTTTTGAATGGGAAAACAATTCATCGTGTCTCTCTTCAGAACCCTGGTATGACAGTTGCCTGGATTGTGAACAACTTCTTTGTTTCAATCAAGCTGAAGTAGCTTAACCATCTACTGTTAAGGCAAAGCCACTCACAACCAGCTCAAGGCAGAGGTCTAATTATCAGCTGTGATAAACATGCTGAAAATTTCATTGGGAAAATTATTTTAAAACTCTAGGTATGTTTTCTATGGTATTTTTCCTCATACTTATACTCATTCTTCTACTTCTCCATTTAATCTTTTTTATTTCCCATTTTACCACTTTTTCTTGGTCTAAGAGCAATCTTCTCTTTTAGTTGTTGGAATTTCTCTGTTAAATAACTTTGAAAAACATTTAGCCAAAGCCACTATATGAGATTGGACAAATGAGTCTGTGAACTCATCCTAGAAAAAGTGCTACACACCTCACTGCTGAATTTCACTGTGGGCCCAGATGGCCAAGAGGGGAGGACTTCAAAGGTGACCATAGTGACACTGAGCAAGGAGGTATGTAGCACTTTTTCTAGGATGAGTTTGTAAACTGAATATAGTGGCCTCATATAGTGATTTTGGCACAATTTTTTTTTTTTTTTTTTTTTTTTAGGAAAACAGGACAAATGGTGTAAATATAGGATCAATAATTTT
>CAUYON010017688.1:0-15002 GCA_963573935.1 Arctocebus calabarensis
AAGGAGGGGGTGAGGGAAAGAAAACAACCAAAAAAAGTAGTGACTAACTTTCATATAAACTGGATTCAATTTTGACCAAAGTACATTACTGAAACATTAATTTTTTAGTTCAACTTGTCAATATGTTGTTTAGGATATTATCTTCTCTTTTATAAGTGAAACATTTTTGTAATTTCCCTTTATAACATTATCTTTTCTCCAAATTCAATATTGGGTATCCAGATCAAGTAGAATGATATTGAAATATTTCTTCTTTTTTTATTGTTTATAAGATTTCTGGAATTGCTTGTCTTGTAAAATCATTGTGATCTATGAGTTTATGATAGTTTAAACTTTGTTATTTCATTTAATTCATTGCTTAATTACTGCTTTCCTATGAATGATTATACTGTGGTTAATATGTTAGCATAGCAGTATTCCCAGATAGTTTTTTTGTTTGTTGGGAGATTGGGCTTTGGGGGGGGCAGATTTAATACTTTGTATGTAATATCTTACTTTATAACAGTGAAATTGCTTTCTCTTTTGTCTTGTGATTTTTTTTTTTGAGGTGAAATTTAAGTTTTTGTGTGAGTAGTACTATTATATCTATCTTGAGTGCCTTGCTTGTACTGTATCACATCATACCTTTGTTTAATTCTTAATAAACTGTTCACTTGTTTAAAAAAAAAAAAAAGAATAAGAAAGCATCAGACCAGTCCCATTGCAGCTGTAAAGATAACTCTTTGTTTCAAAGTTTTTTTTTTTTACAAAGCAAGAGGCAGTCTGTATATTTGGGAAAGGCCAGGTCTGCTGACCTTGGAGGAGCCTGGACACACTGTCTGGTGTATGGGTTTGGCCTCCTGTACGAGGTTCGTGAGACGTGTCTCCACCTCACCTCTACCTCACCTGTCAGGGCTCTGTGAAGTATGTTTCATACCCCCACTTCACCAGCAGACAAACTGAGGCTCAAAGGCTAATAAACTGGCTCAAGGACGTACACTGAGCGAGCCGTTATGTCACTTAGCACCTTGATTAGACGTAAAAGGGTCTATGAGATTCGTTTCAAAATCCTAGGGGCCCAGCCCCCTCCAGGAGGCAGATCTACAGGGAGACTGTTGGGCAGCAGTGCCCCCGAGGTGCTGGGCAGCACCAGGTACTCCTCCCCCCACCACCTGGGGGTCTGCATGTGTCCCCTGGTGCACATCTCCAGCTCTTACGATCCAACTGCCAAGTCAGTTTTGAATTCTGTGGCCTGAATCATTAGTTTCAAAGCTGAAGCGTCTTGAGAGATAAAATCATCCTCCTGGTACTTCTCAAATTGTGCTCTTGACCTCTTCTGTTAGGCTACAATTTTGTTTCTAGCTGTGCAAATGTCATATAATGCCACCGCACCCGGCGGGGCCTTCCTCATAGCAACCAATCATAATAAATACCCCTCAGAGGCTGTTTATGTTTCAAATACACATTGGAACGAAAGGAAAAACGCCATGTGCTATATAAAGCAGGAGAGATGCATAAGCTTCATCTTTCATTTGCAGTCAATTGGTTTTAATAAGCTTTTATGCTGAGAGGTGAATAATTAGCATATGCTCTTAATTAAGATTATTCTGGAGCAGGAGAGCACTCCAGGTCATTAAAAATCATTATTTCGTATCTTAATTCCATCATTTTCCCATCTGTCAAAATAATTATGAGAAATAAAAATAAGTGTTTATATTTTTACATTTGCATAAATAAACACTGGAAGGAAAAGGAAAGAATTCTCAAAATGCATATTGGTACTGGCGACAGATGTAGGGTTGCTTATGGTTCCTTTTATTTTGACTCATGATACGGGAAAATATATAATATTATCTGCTTCAGACAGAGAGACAGACACCCATTCCCCCTCTCTTTCTCTTTCTCTCCCTCTCACACACACTCGTGCGCGCGCGCACACACACACACACACACACACACACACACACATGGCCCCAGCTAGCAGCCCGGCCTGGCTCTAGCCTACCTGTGTCAGGGTATAGTGAATTCAGACAAGAATGGGGGTAAATGTGTGCACATGTACCCCAGCATTCTAAGGAGCAGCCTTCTCAGAATAGGCCTCAAGCACTTGAGTCGCGTGTTCTGTGAGAGACGCCACCATTTACCAGTAGGCTGAGCTCTCATTAATGCTGACGGTCTTTATTTAGTGTGTGAAGGAAAAAAAAATCCTGAGAGCAAACAGTAACTTTAGAAAGCAATTTTGTAAAAAGCAATCTTTCCTAAGTTAACATTGGATAACAGTAAATGATTGCACAATGAATGTTTTTAGGAGGCCCAGAGGGGGACGAAATGCCCATCACACCTCACAGCTGCGTCCAGAGCTGGGGCACACACAGTGTCACTAAGGAGCATGCTCATTGTAACTACGCTTGATGCAAGTACAAGCAGATGGTGAAGCCATATGAAAGATAAAGCTCTTTGTTTAGAAATGCCAGATTTTACATGACATAAGAAGAGCGCCCCTTAGGGAGGAACATACCCACTTGGGCATCTTGCCCCCATCGGGGTCGTGGTGGTGGTACCGCAGCACAATCACTGTCACCACCACAGACAGACTCACGATGATCATGGTGCTGGCAAAGTACTGGGCTGTGGAGAGAACAGATACAAGGTGAGACCCAGGGCTCCCCTGATGCTCAAAGTCACAGGGCAGGCGGACCCTGACCACGGGGAACTCAGGGTGCAGCGTTGCCCAGGTGCTGGCCAGGCCGGCAGCCCACCGCCCACATTCTGGGCAGGCAGAGAGCAGCCAGGGTGGTCTGACCGCCCATCCACGCTGTGGCCTTGCCTTACTATTCCTGCTCCCAGGCCCTCTGTCTCCCTTGTCTGTCACTGAGAACTAGCAGCATCTGGAAGGATGGTGACAAGGCAGCTACCATGAGTAATCACTGGACAGGGAGAGTGTGGGCACCACCGTGCCTGCCAGCCTCAGATGTGCTCTGGGGGTATGACAAGAGCAAACCTGGGCACCATGGGCTGCCCTCTCAGCCCTGGACACTTAGGGTGTTAGGCTGGAAAATGAGTCTGGCTCCATCTCCTGAGAGATGCAGAGCAGGGGTGCCAGCTACCTAGCCGGAAAAAGAGGTCAGTGACAGTGACTTTTCAGGGCTGGAACATCAGCTTTCACTTGGCTGGGCCCTGAGTGTGTCTCTGTGTAGGCCTCGGGGAGAAGCAGCAGGAAACATGTGAGAAATTCCCAGCCCGAGTAACCCTGCAGTGGGTGGGGAGCTGGGACAGGCCACTCAGCCTCTCTGGGCCTCAAGTTCTTCAAAGGAAATAGTGCAGAGGACTGAATGTGTGTGTCCCCACAAAATTCATGTTAAAACCATAGTCCCAGTGAGAGGGGATGGGAGTCTCGGGGAGGTGCTACATGGTAATCTATAATAAGAACTGACCTCCTCCCATTTCCTGGCACACAGCTCCTAAAACCACTGAATCTGCAAGTGTCCTTCTGTGGGTTAAGATGACTGGTGGCTCCCGGGTAGCCTCAGGATGGAGGCCAGTTGCCAAGGGAACCACCATTGGCATTAGAGATGGCTCACTTTGACCTCTGGGGAGGGGAGCATGATGTGGTCTTCTTACAAATCCCAAATGGCAGGGTCCAGACAGCAGCTGGTTGCTGAACACACAGAGGTGCCCAGAGGGTGGGAAGCCCAGAGAGGCATGAAGCTCCACACCCCTTCCCACATGCAAAGCATCCCTTCCACCTGGCTGGTCATCTGTGTCCTCTGTAGTGTCCTTTACAGCAAACATAAAAAATGTGTCTTCTGTGAGCCCTTCTAGTAAGTGACAGAACACCAGGATGGGTAGAAGCCTGGGGAGCTGAGACTTGTGGCCACAGGCATTGAGGGCAGTCTGTGGGTTCGCCCTCGCTCCAGCCAGCGTCAGCACTACACTGAGTTGCCGCATGTCCAGCTGGTGTGGGAGAAAACACGCACATCTCTCTCGGAGTGTCTGCCGTGGAAGGAGAGAAACAGCGTTTTTCTCAGAGGAAGTGAGTATACCCTGAGGAGGGAGCCCTCACCAACAGAACTAGTGCCCTCTGTCAAAAGAAGCCAGGGAGATAATTAGCTTTCTTTTCATGTGGGGCCACAAAAAGAAAAGTTACCTTTTTTGGGAATGCTGGCACCCCCATCTCTGATTTCCGGCTTCCTGGACCATGAGAAAGAAATACCTGTTGCTGAAGCCACCAAGGCTATGGCAATTTGTTACAGAAGTCAGAACTCAGCTCATCAAAAAGCCTTTCCTTGCAGGCTTAGTGCAAGAATTAGGGATTATATGGGCAAGATCTAAGAGAAAACCTGTCCCAGGTTGGCATGAAGGAGGTTTTAATTGGCAAC
This sequence comes from Arctocebus calabarensis, assembly GCA_963573935.1. NCBI lineage: Eukaryota > Metazoa > Chordata > Mammalia > Primates > Lorisidae > Arctocebus > Arctocebus calabarensis. Next base: position 4,359 of record CAUYON010017688.1, read on the forward strand.
TCTTTTTTTTTTAAGAGGTCAGAATTTTTTTTATATTTATTTATTTATTTATTTTTTGAGAAAGAGTCTCACTTTGTCACTCTCAGTAGACTGCCATAGTGTCACAGCTCAAACTCTTGGGATCAAGAGATTCTCTTGCCTCGACCTCCCAAGTAGCTACAGGCACCAGCCACAATGCCCAGCTATTTTTAGAGACCAGATCTTATTCTGGCTCAAGCTGGTCTCAAACTCATGAGTTTAGGCAATTCACCCACCTCAGTCTCCCAGAGTGCTAGGATTATAGGCGTGAGCCACCGCATCCAGCCATAATTGGCAACTCTTGAGTATTAGACCTTGGGTGTGACTCGCCCTTCAAGGGGCCTGAGTGTAGGCAGAAAGCTTCATGGTACAGGAGCCCACACCCAGCTTACACCACCCGCCCTCAGGCCAGGAAGGAACTTAGTGGCCTCCTACAGAGACCAAGAGGTCCCTGGGAAGAGCTTGCTCAGAGGTATACATGTGGTGCTTAACATTAGCATCAGGGCCCTCTGTGACAGGGAAGGAGAGGGGGTCAAACCATGACTGTTAGTAGTTGAATCATGTCCCCTCAAAGATTCATACGCCAAAGCCCTAAGTCCCAGTACCCCAGAATGTGACTATATCTAGAAATAGGATTGGAGAAAATTAGTTTAAAATTAGGTTATTATGGTGGGTCCTAATCCAATCCGGTGTCCTTACAAACAAGAGGAGGAAAATGGGCTGCACACGCTGAGAGGAAGGACCACGTTGTCCTGAAACATCCTGAAGGTGGCTGTCAGCAAACATCAGAGTGAGGCCTCAGGGGAAGCCAGCCCTGCTGACACCTTGATTTACAGCGTCCGGAAGTGTAAGAAAATGAGTGTAAGAAAATGAGTCACGCTGCTGTTTCATCCACCCAGTCTGTGGTATCTTGTTAGGGAAGCCTGCACAGACTAAACTAATACAATAGCCAGGGTCTGGGAATTGCATGGCCAGAGGGCAGCAAAGGTGATATGTGGGAGGCTAACAACATCCCAGACGTGGGCTGGGCATCAACCAAGCCCTCCCTGGAGATTCTGCAGTCAAGACAAGGCCTGCCAACAGCCCCAGCACGTGTGGTTGCTGTGCGATTGCTATTCCAAGTCTCTATAGAAAGCAACATTGGAAGGTAGCAAAAATGGGGCCCCTCCTTGTCTGGATGGGACCAAAAGAAATAAAACCACAAAGGCGTCTCAGACCAGCAGTTTCTCTGGCTTAAATATTGTACATCAAGGAGTTCCACAAAGAAGGACCATGGCTTCTTGATTCCTTAACCCGGGGTATCCGTGCAAAGCTCTCCCACAACAACCTACCCCTAGTTAGCCACACAGCACGGCCTCAGGTAGCAGGGGCTGACCAGCATGATCATAGGCTGCATTCCTGCTCCCAACCCTGACCACCAACCACGAGTGAAAACTCTCCTTGTTTTTGCGCCTCCCCTCCCCCCCTCCTCCCCCCCTCCCCCCCAGGCAAAAGGCCATTTGTCCTGGGCAAAGGGTATTTGTCCCATTCATCCTTCCCCAGAGACTTTTATTTTACACAGAGACAACGTATTGTCTTGGGAAATGTTGCTAAGAGTTGAAGTGTGTGTTTCCCCCTTTCTAACAAGGGTTTTGTGGGGAAACATGTTAAGCTAAAATAATAAATTTCTAATGATAAAATATCTGGCTTCAAAGCAAGTGTGAGGTGAAGAATTATGGAGGGAAAAGGGACATTTCTGTAAGATAAAAATCAAACCACTAGGCCAGACCACCCCCTTTCTCTTACTTGTGCCCGGGTGACAAGAGGCCATGGGTCACTCTTTGAATAGTTATAGCTTGTCAATCCCTCTGAGGACCTGCATATGGTACAGACAGCTGTCCTCCAGGCCATCTACCAGCAAACCCCAGGCACTCTCTCTAACACTGTTATCTTTATCGAGCATCCCGACTCTCGCCTTACCTATCAAGGGCACGGAGTCAGAAGTTGCTGGCATAATCTCAGCCACCAGAAGCATGAAGACGGTGAGAGAGAGTAAGACTGTTATCCCTAAAATATAAACACACAGTGGGTCCTTAGGAAAAGCAGACAAGAAGGCCCAGATTTTGTCTAACATGGTTTCTCTGCACGAGGGCATGTGTATTTTCCGAGGCAAGCTTGTCTCCCCTCCTGATGGAGACAAGCTGAGGAGGTGGAATTTTGGAAGGGTCAACACAGATGGAATCATTTAACTTAGCACAATTATCTCTCAGTCATTACTGAGAGGTGGTTTCCACGTAGCAGGAAGGAGAAAACACGCAGTGGGAAGACTTGGTTTCACCAGGTCTTGATTTGCTCCTCAAAGCTGGGTGACCTTGACCATGCGAGTGTGATTTCTACCACACGTGGCACGTGACCTTCCATAGATGCCGAGAAACTCACCAGCCAGGTGAAATCCTAGTCTTCTGACCTACATTTGACATGGGAGTGATCACTGGGACGTCCGTGTCCAGCATCATACACACGCGAGCTGACATGGTGCTAAACCATTACCTGTCCACACTGAATGCTGACCAGTGGCCATCAAGGAACAGGTGGGGCAGCAGGAAGGGAGAAAACACAGCCCCCTCAGGGCAGAATTGAACTGGCCGCACCCTGAAATCATTAAGCTTCTTGTAGGGGAGCGGCTCTAGGGATCCCGCAGTATCCTTAGGAGGGCACTGAGCTGGAAATCAGGAGCCTCCTGGGCTGGGAGCTCCACGTGTGATGAGCCACATAGGCCCTGGGACCCTCACTGGTCCCTGCACTATCTGCAGTGAGCCCTGCAGAGCTAACTTCAAAGACCCAGAGACCACCATAGACCCAGGCACTGACCCAGGGAGATCTTCTCTCCAGAGTCAGCGGGGAGCAGGAACACCAGCAGAGCGAGGGCGGAGATGAGCACACAGGGGATGAGCAGGTTGAGGCCATAGAAGAGGGTCCTGCGGCGCATGGTGACAGTGAAGGTGACGTCCGGGTACGGCTCTTTGCAGCACTCATAGAACTTCTCGCTCCTCTTTCCAGGGATCCCTCCATGGAGAGAACAGGAATCATGGTTAGAACACAACAAATCACCAGGTTTATCCCAGCGCATAGGCCACGAGAGCATCGCCTGGGAATTTGCTAAATGCTACAGAACTGGGTGATTGAATAGACCATTGCTGGTCATTATAGAGTCTCTTAGTGACAGTGCCACGAATGGGTAAACTCTCTTTTGACAGATTGGAAATACATGGTGATTAACAATGCACTGTCAATTTTAAACTGTTACAAATGTAATCATTGTTTTTCTATTGAAAATAGCCTAATACAGGTTCCCATTGATTGAATTTTATTGTGCAACCTGATTCTAGAAATTGGGTGGGTTTGAATAAGGTAGGGATCCCATCCCTGGTGCCGATTTGTTTAAATGTGGCCTCACTCTAGTTGCAAGCTCTTCTTAGAAAGCGTCACGTTTTCTCATTGTTCTTTGGTTCTCATCATACAGTTTTCACTAAATTATGGAGAATGCTTCAAAGTCCAATGTATGCTCACACTGAGATGGACAGCGGAAAATGCCAAACTTTAGGTAGCATCGTGTCTTTGCCGCGCTTACCCACGAGGTCCCATTCTCCGTTTGGGATATAGCTGCTGACGTCCGCCTCCTCCATCTGCAGATCCAACGACCAGCCCCCGTAAGACCAGGACCCAAACTTGAGTTTGCACTGCTGCACGTCAAAGGGAAACCAGCGCACGTCGATGTAGCAGGAGCTCTTGAATATGCCTACATGGGTGACAGAAACAGAAGAGCAAAACAGAAGCTGGGAGAGAAGCGCTCAAAACACCAAGCAATTCTTTCAGCATGTCCCACCTATCCAAACCGCACTTCACCCTGTCCAGAGGAAACTGCATGCTTGTATTTTTGTTTTGTGGTGCAAAATCTCTAGAACAGAAGCTCACCTACACCTTCACTATTTTTTAAAATTCATGGACAAGCTCTGTCAGAGAAGACTATTTCTAGGACTTTCTCTGCAAAAATAAAAATAACTCTATAAACTTGCATTTGCCATGAACATCTTCAGACTATAAATAATAAGAAAAAAATTAAGCAATGTAAAAAATCTCCCAGAAGTTGATAAAAATGATGAAGGTAATGAAAGTTGAATCTGAGTTACAGGGTATATGTGTGTGTGGGGGGGTATGTTTGGCAGGGAGAGATGGGCATTTTCTTTAGGTTAAAAAGTGGGAGGATACTTGATTACCTAGAAATATAATATAGAATTCTAGTTAAAACTAGAAATTATTTTTGTTTGGTGCTGTTTTTTGTTTGTTTTTTTGAAGACAGAGTCTCACTCTGTCCCCCTTGGTAGAGTGCTGTGGTGTCATAGTTCACAGCAACTTCAAACTCTTAGGCTCAAGTGATCTTCTTGCCTTAACCTCCTGAGTAGCTGGGGCTACAGGCGCCTGCCACAATGCCTAGCTATTTGTAGAGAAAGGGTCTCACTCTGTCTCAGGTTGGTCTTGAACCTGTGAGCTCAGGCAATTCACCCGCCTCGGCCTCACAGTTAAAACTAGAATTTTAACAAGTTTAAATTCTATATTAAGAACAGAACAAGAACTGATAGGTTTGAGTTGAAGAGCTTGTGCTTGAATAGAGGACAGAGTTTCCACTAAAAAGAACTATTCCCGGCTAGGACAGGTGGAAGTGTGTTTCCCAGAGGGCCATGGAGAGGCCAGAGGGGCCACTCCAGCGATTTATGGGATGTGCTCATTTCTACAGAGAGAGAGACAGAAGTTCACTAGAAGCCACATAAGTTAGGTGTCCCAGTACTCATGGAGCTGGCCAGGCACTCTGTAAATTTCTGCTACTGAATTAAGGAAAGAATTCATAGAAGAAGGGACTTCAATGCCTTGAAAAGAAGGACTTTACCCTTTAGCCAAGTTGGGAAAAGATAATACAAGATTCTGTCCTCAAGGTTTTCAGATGTGATCTGGGGCACTACACCCATTCTTCGTGGGAGTCTGGGGTCATTACAGACCTTTCTCACCAGTCATGGGCTAGACCCCTCAAAACCCATGTTGTTTGCAAGTTAGAAAGCTCTGTGACCTTATAATTCCATTTTTTATGAAATGACCCGAGAAAAAAGATTTCTAGAGAAGAGCAGAAAGTAGATCAGTGGTTGTCTGGGGCTGGCGATGGCAACAGCGATTAACTGCAAACACGTGGAAGGGATCTTCGTGGTGTGATGGGAGTGTCCTAAATCGAGACTGTGGTAATGATTGCATAATTCTGTAAATATACTAAAAATGGTTGAATCATGCCCTTAAAACACATGATATGTAAATTCTACCTCATTAAAGCTGTTAACAATTAAATACGTGGGGGGGGGGAGTCATGTTATAATCAAGTCTCTATCTCTAAGCTAGTGCCCCAAATGCTCCCTATAATCATCCTCCCCTCAGCACAGGCAGAGCAGCTTGTGGGATCAGGTCTACACTCCCCTGGGTGCTGGGGCTGCTGCCCCCCAGCCTGGCCACAGTCTTGCCCAGCCAGGATCCCAGGGCTGCTGAGTGGGGACTCAGGAATGGAGCATAGTCTGAGGGTGGGACCCAGACTGCTGCTGCTGCTAGGGCTGAAAAGAGCCTCAAGCCTTCAAAACAATCTGCGGTACCCGTTCTTCTACACTGGGTTGTTTTCTAAAATAGCCCTCGTAATGGAAGCTGCCATTTCAGGCCTGGCGAAAAAGATTCAGTGTGCGATGCAAGCTCAGCCCACAGCCCGGGTGCATGGGGCAGCAGGAAGGGGGAAACGCGCAGGGCATGGATCCAGGGAGTGGCTGAAAGCACCTGCTTTGAGGTAGAAAACTCGGCTAAGCAGCTGGACTTCTTCACTCCGTGCAAACATGATGGGAGGGGTGTGCTTCCACAAGCTCTCTACCTCAGCTGCTCATCTGGGGTGGAGCCCAAGAGGGCAGATACAGATTCTGCCCTCAGGATGCCTGCCCCCTGCTGGCAGGAAGAGGATGCACAGGGCCCCGGGGGGCAAAGCTAGGCCCGTGCAGTGAGAAGCATGAGGAGGCTGGAGACAGGGGGAGACACTGTGCGCTGTGTGTGACTGGGTCCGTGTGTGTGAGTGTGTGGTGTGAATGCGAATTTGTGTTAGTGTGTACTGTGTGTGCAAGTGTGGGTGCTGTGTGTATGTGCTGTATGTGTGAGTGTGTACGTGTGTGCTCTACTATGACTGTGTGTACCATGACTGTGTGTGTGCTGTGTGTACCACGACTGCTTGTGTGGTGCTATGTGTGCTATGACTGAGTGTGTGTGTGCTATGTGTACCATGTCTGTGTGTGTGCCTGTGTGCTGTATTATTACTGTATGTGTGCTGTGTGTACTATGAGCACTGTGTGTGCTGTGTGTACCATGACTACATGTGGTGCTATTTGCTGTGTGTGCTATGACTGAGTGTGCACTGTGTGTGTGCACTGTGTGAGTGTGCATGTGCTGTGAGTGTGGTGCTGTGTGCACTGTGATTGTATATGTGCTGTGAGCACTATGTGTGTGTGCACTGTGTGAGTGCGCATTTGCTGTCAGTGTGGTGCTGTGTATACTATGTGTGTGTGTGCATGTATGCTGTGTGTAACATAACTATATGTGGTGCTATTTGCTGTGTGTGCTATGACTGAGTGTGCACTATGTGTGTGCACTGTGTGAGTGTGGTGCTGTGTGCGCTATGTGTGTGTGCACTGTGTAAGTGTGTGCATGTGCTGTGAGCACTATGTGTGTGTGCACTGTGTGAGTGCGCATGTGCTGTGTGCACTATGTGTTTGTGCGCTGTGTGAATGCACATGTGCTGTGAGTGTGTGCTGTGTGCACTGTGTGTGCACGCCATGTGAATGCACATGTGCTGTGATGTGTGCTGTGTGCACTATGTGTGTGTGCGTGTGCATGTGCTGTGAGTGTGCTAGGTGTGAGCGGTGGTGCTGAGCTGGGAGGTAGCTGCTGATGACCTGCTAGCAGGACACCCGGCAGCTGCCCTGGGGGAGATTATCCTGGAAAAAAATCTCCTAAAACATCAGAAAAACCCTGTTAAGTATCAATACGCTGAAACATGCCCTCACTGCTCTCAAGGCCAGAAGACTGGTTGGCTGCTCCGGAGCCTGCTGGGAGAGAGAAAAACCAAGCCCTGAAAAAGTGACTGTCGGGGCCGGAGAAGGACAAGGCAGTCACTCACTGACTGGGGTCGCCCTTGAGTGTGGGGACCTGGCATGGGGCCTAGGCATCCTCTTTACATCCACACTCAGGGCCGAGGGGCTCTCACCTTCCCAACCCCAGCACTCAGAGGGCTGCACCTGCCAAAGTACTGAGTCCAGTGGGGGGAAAATGTCGCACTGCAATGGAGGGCCTGGAGGTCCAGCTTGCAGGCTGAAGGTGAAGGGCAAGGGCAGCTCACAATTGTAGATAAAGGGACATGTGACAAAAATTAAGGGAAAATAACATATGACACATTAGCAAAGACAGCTGGAGCCAGAAGGGTTCTAAGACGCAAGAGGAAGACTGCTGTCCCCAGGTGAGGGGACACGTGGGAGCACACACGTGTCTTAGACAGAGGATGGGGCTACAGTGACTGGAGGTGACGGGAGCTGCGCGGTCAGGACTGAGACCCAAACTTGCTTAAATGTCCTACCTGGAAGAGGTCAAAAAGGGCAGAGCTTACCTGGGGGCAGGTACTGGCAGTGCCCAGAAGAATTCACCAAAACGTTGGTGTGGAACGTGGCATCAAATCGCTCGTCGGCACTAGAACAGGAAAGGGCCTCATGAGCCAGCGCCTGCAGGCTGCGCGGTTCCCGGTGCCCCCGGGGCGGTCTGCACTCCGGAACCCCACACCCGGCCTGCAAGCACCACCCTGGGTCTCCCGAGTGCTCTTTACTCCCCCAATGAAACCTGAAGACAGCGTCGGAGAACACGGGCAGACTTGGATGGCAGGGAGCGAGCCCAGGGCAGGGCCTCTGACCTGCTGCACTCAGAGCGGCTGGTTCTAGCCTCCTGCGTGGGCCCAGGCTTGGCTGGCGCTTATCGCGCACATCTGAATGACTGCAACAGTGCGTGCAGGGCACCAAAGGGGTGCTGGGGCCACAATTAGTGATGACAAAAACTAGGTGGTAGGGCGGCTCCTGTGGCTCAAAGGAGTAGGGGGCCTACCCCATATACCAGAGGTTGTGGGTTCAAACCTGGCCCCAGCCAAAAACAGCAAAAAAACAAAAAAATCTATGGTGGCAGAAGGCAACAAAATTAAGTGTAGTTTTAGATAAAGGCCCCTCACCCCCTCCCCTGCCCATGTTTATATGTCTTCCAAGAAGGAGTAACTTGGATAAAGGGGACACTCACACCCCCACCCCCACGGAGAAACATCTGGGGTCTTGCTGTCTGGCGGCAGTGGGGGGGGGCTCTTGACCATGAGCTCTGCTTTCAAATACAAATTAATCAATCCAGCACGCACTCCCCCAAATATCTCCTTTTCGAGATGTCATACCTGGGGTCACCATCTACCTGCCTTCCTCACCTCAGGGTGGGGTACCACCTCTCTAGGGAGGTCGCCATGACCCAGAACCTGCATAAGGTATTCACACCGGCCAGTCTTAAGCCTCAGCCTGCTCCCTCTTCTGTTCCCACTCTCCCTGCAGACACTGCCTGGAAGTCTCTTGCCCAGGTTTCCCCTACTCCCTCTGCTGCCTGACGGGCCCTGCTGTCCCACAGAGGGGCCCTGCATGGTAGGCTGAGCCTCCGGCTGGGAAGGGGGGATGCGTAAAACCTTCTTCCTTTATGACGGTCATTTCTGTGTCCCTGTGTCTTACCACACTGGATACAAACAAATCCCCAGTACCATTAAAACACAGCTGAGCACGTAAATAAAAATAAATCACCCCAAGAAAATACAAGCAGCAAGTCTGGCAGCCTGATTGGCACCACAGGATAAAGTTCTTCTCATTTTGGCCGAAAACTGCTGAGTCTCTGGTGGTCCTTCTGTGCCCGAGGCCCCCAGTGGGAAACTCAGGATCAGGCGGCAGTTGGAGACTATCTCCAGCATGAAACACACAAGCAAGAACAGGAACCCCAAAAAGATCCAGAAAGAGCCAATGAAAAGACTGAAAAACTCCTTCTTTCAGAAGTAATATCCTGGCCGGGTGTGGTGGCTCACACCTGTAATCCTAGCACTCTGGGAGGCTGAGGCAGATGGATTGCCTGAGCTCAGGAGTTTGAGACCAGCCTGCGAAAGAGTGAAACCCTCCCTCTCGACTAAAAATAGAAAAACTAGCTGGGCATGATGGCAGGTGCCTGTAGTCCCAGATACTCGGGAGGCTAGGGCAAGAGTTGGAGGTTGCTGTGAGCTACGATGCCACAAGATAACATCGCTGTCAGAAACACAGAGAACTAAAGGGAAATTAAAGATAAGACTTGTGAAATAGGAGTTTTGACTGATAGAAATGACAGAAATCAAACATAGGGCAGAATGGAGGGGGCGCTTGGAAGACAAGGCCGGAGGACTCATTTCACTACACACAGTTCCATCCAGAGCCAACAGGGGAGGGAGAGTGGGAGAAAAGTACAAAAGTAACATAAAGATGCTTCCTCGAGCAGAAAGAAACCACTCACGCATGAAGGCAAATTAAAAAAAAAAAAAAGCCATTTTCAAGAATGTTAAAGGCCTCAGAGAGCTGGTTTCCCGTGTATATTTTATTGGTCAGTTTTATAACAATGAAGATGAAAACCAAGAAAGAAACTTTCAGACTAAACATGGAGATAAAGAAAAGAGATTTCCACAGTGAGCCTGCAGCAGACCTAGAAAAGGCTGGGTCCACATCAGAGCAAAATGTGCAGTTCCTGAGGACAGAAGGAGTGGAAGGAGAGAGAGAAGAGCAATCCGGGAAACATCACGGCTCTGATTCAGGACACATTTTAAAACATTGTGCAATAAGAAAAAAGGCAACCAGGCCAGGCATGGCGGCGAATGCTTGTAATCCCTGCACTTCAGGAGTGAGGAGGGACGTTACTTGAGCTCCCTAAAACCAGCCTAAACAAGAGACCTCCTCTTCTACTAAAAATAGAAAAATCAGCTGGGTGGTGGCTCACACCTGTAATCCTAGCACTCTGGAAGGCTGAGGCAGAAGAATCCCTTGAGCTCAAGTGCTCTAGACCAGCCTGGGCAGCAGGGAGAACCGTCTGTACAAAATAACAGAAAAATGAGCCAGGTGTCATGGTAGGCACCTATAGTCTCAGCTACGCAGGAGATTGAGACAGGAGGCACTTTAACCCAGAGGAGTTTGAGGTTGCTGGGGCAACAAGCAACAGAGTGAGACTCTGTCTCCAAAAAAAAAAAAAAAAAATTAGCTGGGGTGTGGTGGCCAGTGCCTGCAGTCCAGCTACTCAGGAGACCAAGGGAGGAGAACTGGTTGAGCCTGGGAGCTGAAGGCTCAAATGAGCTATGATGATACCACTCCAGTGCAGGTGGCAGAGTGAGACTTTCTCCCTAAAAAAAAAAAAAAAAAAAAAAAAAAAAAAAAGGCAAAAAAAAAAACCATGAAAAAAACTGTACAAGGAAGGAATGATTTGCATATGAAAAAAACAAAAATGTGT
>CAUYON010017695.1:0-125814 GCA_963573935.1 Arctocebus calabarensis
CTGTTCTACCTTTGCCTATTACTGATTATACTAATCAGATTTATGTTTTCCAGAAATGTCATCAAGCCACATGCAATAAAGATGGTTCCAGTCCATGAACCCCTGTATCACTCTCCCTCTGGAGAAACCCTAACTGCCCCCTTCTATTATCGCCCGATTCAGCAGGAAGCAGTTAGATCGAGTCTTCGCCCTTTTTCCCTAACAGCAGTTAGAGTTTCTACTTGGAGAGGGAGAATTGATGCAGGACATTTGGCGCCCTAGCCAGCTCAGCGGAGCTGGCAGACCTGCCGCCTCCTCCTTGGTGGTATCAGTGCTGCGGCAGCCAGCTGAAGAACCAGCAGGCTGGATGACAGTCATGGAGGGGAACTCCAATCCCCACCGGAGGCTCCAATAGCCAAAAAGGCTGGACAACTGCTGAGGAGACACCTGTGCCTTGGTGTCTCCTTCACTTTACACTTAGGACTAAATGTGGAACCCCATTTCTATGCCTAGGTCAATTTCATGTGAATTTCTTAGGGCTCAATTCCATTCATTCACTTTGCCCCAGCAGAAGGGACTGTGTTTGTTTATTGATACATTCATTCACCTTGCCCCCAGTGGAAGGGACTGTGTTCATTCATTTCCTGGCCAAGGAACTCATACACCCATATATACCCTGAAACTAAAAGCCTAAAGGGGGAGACGGGGAAAGACCGGGAGAGAAACAGAGAGAGCTTTTCTCCCCCCACTTGAGTTCTCTCTCTCTACCAGGAGCTTTAGTGTTTTCTGTATTCTTTTCTGTAAATAAATTCTGTCTTACCACTGGGGGGAAAAAAACAAAAAGAAAAGAAAATGCCATGAAGGCTATGTTAAACAGTTTGATGAAAACATTTCAGATTGTATATGAAACCAGCACATTGTACCCCTTGATTGCACTAATGTACGCAGCTGTGATTTAATAAAAAAAAAAAAAAGGCAAAAAGATAAAAGAGGTACTGATTTCTGTAAGCAAAAGTTCCTACTGGAGGAAATGTTAATAGTGGAAGCAGAGGCCGGGCGTGGTGGCTCACGTCTGTAATCCCAGCGCTGTGGGAGGCCGAGGCGGGTGGATTTCCAGTGCTCACAGTTCGAGACCAGCATAAGCATAAGCATGAGTGAGCCAGAGTAAAAGACCCCGTTGTGGTGGGCGCCTGTAATCCCAGCTACTTGGGAGGCAACTGGCATGAGGAATCACTACAAGCAAGGACAATGTAAAAAAAAAAAAAAATAGTGGAAGCAGAATAGGGCTTTCAAACAAGTACTGCTGTTGGATTCATAGAGAACCAGTCAGAGATGTTGGGAACTGAGTTGTTCATGACAAAATTTAAAAACCATACTATTCAGCCTTAAAATAAAAGATGGAGCCTTTACCTCTTTTATGTTTACATGGAGGGACCTGGAACATATTCTCCTGAGTAAAGTATCTCAAGAATGGAGGAAAAAGTATTCAATGTACTCAGTATTTCTATGAAACCTACTTATATTTACTCACACTTTGTTATGAAAGATAGAACACAATTGTAGCCCAAGATGAAGGAGAGAAATGGAGTGGGAAGGGAGGGGAGGAGGGAGGGTAAAAGGTGGGACCACACCTATGGAGCATATTGCAAGGGTACAAGTCAAATCTGTCAAGTGTAGAGCATAAATGTCTTAACACAATCAAGTAAATGAGGCGAAAGCTATGTTGATTGGTTTGATGTAACCACGTCAGATTGTATAAAAAAAATCAACACATTGTACCCCACATATGCATAAATGTATTCATGATCTATGTGTATTTGACTTAAAAAAAAAAAAAAGAAAAACCAACAGGTGGGCTAGGATGGCAGAGTGGACCTATCTGAAGAGTAAATTGGTGATATGGAAGGTGAAGCTTATGTCGTCTAAAAGGATCGTAAGATGGAAATGTAGAAAGAAAAGTTGAGATATGGAGAATATATTCTCACATTCCAGCTTCCATCTGCAAAAAGTTTCAGAGAATAGAATGGGTGAAATGGAGAGAATAAAATAGAAATGGTACAAGCAAATTTGATAGAAAGTAGAAAAGAAATAATGCAAGACAAAATCCCAAGATTAAATAGGACGACCAAGTGCTAAATAAGAATGAATGAGAAAAGACTTATCACAAGACACTTCATGGTACCTAAGAAGAAGAAAAATTATTAAAAACATACAAAACCTCCAAGAGAAAGGAGGAAAAAGATTATTTAGAAAGGAATAAGACTAAGTAACAAAAGACCTCTTCATGACAGTATGAGAGGCAAAAAGGCAATGGAGCTCTGTGCTCAAAACTCTGGGTGTGGGGAGATACTGAACATGGAAGAGTACACCCAGGAAAACCATCATTCAAGTGTGGGGGAGAAAGAGCCACTTTAGACATCATGGATTCAGAGAATTTACCATCCACGGGCTCCCACTAAGAAAATTAGTGAGGTCATAAAAAAGCAAAAGAAGACAAAAGAGGTGAGAGTCAGGAACCTGTTTTTTTGCTAAGTGCACATACTTCTGCCTAAAGAGAGCTGATCAGTTTACTCTTGGTTGAGGAGCAGTGAACGAATCTGTCATCTTCCCAGGATGAATGGCTACGGAGAAGCCAGAGCCCACAGAAAAGGTCTCTTAGTGTTGAGCTGCCCCTGTGGGTTCATTGTACCACAGTGTGGAATGGCACGATGTCTTGGCCCAGAGCCCCAGCTTTTCCCTTTGTCACCTAAAGAGCTACGGCTACCTAGCTGGGGTTGCCACTATCCCACTAAATATTTCCTGGCCCCTAAATGCTCAAATCCATTCCATGAGCATTCCGAGGAGATGAAGCTGGAGCAATCATCACTCTCCCCAGACTGATGTTCTGGATTGAAGTAAACACACCTCTGTGACTTTTTCTAATTGGAAGCAGCACGATGGCAGACGCCAATTGCTCAGAACAATAGGGGTATGTCCAGCTGCTCAGGGAAGCATGATCTGGACCTCTGGGAACTCTGCCCAGTGGTCTAGCCTCTTGGGATAGTGCCAGCCCCACTGGGTAGAGAGGAAAGGCCAACCAGGGTGAGGCCCTCACAACCTTGGGAAGGGAGAAAATAAAGTTGTTATAGGAGGCTGCAGGTGTTGGAAGTGGAGTGGTGAATCCACGAAGTGCTGCTTTATTAAACCTCCTGGGCGGGTGTGAGAGGAGGCTCATGGGGCTGCTCCACAGGTCACCAGAGTCTGAGCTGTGGCCCAACAGGCTCTGAGTTGACAACGGACTGAATCCTGGGCAGGCCTCTTCATAAAGGAGGGCTTCAGAGCTCTTTAAAAATTCATGTTATTAAAGTAATTCTTCCTCCTCAAATTTCTAGCCTCTGTCTAATTGTGTTTGGGAAAACCAAGTGGGGCTAATGTTCCCACACAAGTCTGTGCTTTCCTGGTGGCCTCTCCTGTTCCTAGTCAGGCCTGGTCCTCTTCCACCTAAGCAGGCACTGGTCCCTAGCTCTGCAGGTGGGAGGAAGGCTGGACACCATGCTGAACTGATTATGTCAAAAGGGCCCCATGAAGTTGACTAATGCTTTTCAGGATAGACTGTGCCATCTTGAAAAAGCCTATGTCCTGTTTCTAGGATAACTTCATATATAACCGTCCTCTCAACATTAAAAAAAAAAAAATCTACTCGCAAAGAAGCAGCTCTATCATGTCTTGGGAAGGGTTTCCTGCATTTCTTGCTGTTGTCCAAGAGCGTTTAACTGTAGACTCACTATAACCGGTCCTTAAAGGACCAGCCTGAGAATTCTCCCCATACCCCAAGAGCACTGAATACACATGGCCTTACTCCATCTTTTCCATGGAATAAGAAGTCCTCTTGGTTTTTAAATTTGCTACAAAAAGCTTTTATGTTGTATGTTATTATTGGGTTCGACCTTCAGATTTTTTTCTTCATGCTTCAGGCAGCATATACCCATTTAAAGGCATCTGAGCAAAATTAGAGTAAACTACAGTAGAGGGGACAAGGAATGAGACGTGTGAAGGGAGAATGGGAGAGAGCAGGCTTTGCTCAGGGCTGGTATCCTTTGAAGATACTCAAAAGCAGCAGCCCACAGATGCATCTCACTACACGTCTCTTCACGGGCATGGGTAACGGATGAACCCTACTGGGTATATTTCTCCAAAAAAATCTCCCAGCTAGAGATATCTTCTCTGCGAGCCTGGCTTGAACACAATTATTTTGAAATGGATGATTTCTACCAGAAGATCACGAACCTTTGAGTTCCTCAAGGGGAGGAGGTGGTAGTGAAAGCTTGTCTTTTTTAAAGAAAACCAACTTTGGAGATAGGTAGGGTTGAGTATTCTTGAGACCCAAATGTCCAAGCCTTCACTACACAAGCTTTCCCAATTCTTTTTCCGTCTTCCCCTCCACTAGTTCAGATTGTTGGGGACAGTATCTCAACTCTGCCAGTCACAGGGTTCACAGTAGCAGAAAGGAAGAGTTGAAAGTGACCCATAAATTCAGCTTGTCCAAATTCCTCGTGTCACAGAGGAGGAAATGAAAATCAGGAACACAGAGGACTTTAAGGGCAGGAACAGATACCTATTCTCTGCCGCTACTTCTCAGGGGTCTCTGTCTTGACACCCCCTTGCCCTGGGGTCATCGGTAGCTCCTAAGTTTTTTTTTTTTTCCCCCCTATAGCTCTATGCGTTCTCTGAAGTTTGTAGGCCAGGGAACAACTTAGTGGCAGGCAGAAGGATTAAATACCAGTGAGATGTGATTTTACAGCATGCCAGGAGAACTTCTCATGCTCCTCCAGCCTGCAATGGATGCTTGACTTTCCACCATTAGAGATTCATTCTTTTGTAACTTGGAGGTTAGGCAAACTTCCTGAGTCTCCTTGAAATGCAAATACCTCTGTGAAGGCCAACAATAATCCATAGCTGGGAAGCCAGAGGGCAAGACAGGACTGCACACCCACGTGCCATTGGAGAGCAGCCCAGCCCAGTGCTGTGTCACCGATGTCCTCTCTTCTCCCCCAAGGCTTCATGTGTGTGAATTGGCCTGTATGGGCACTTGTAACTACTGCTAACAAAGGGAGTTCATCTTATTATTCCGTGAGCGGAAGACAGGGAAAGAGACTCAGACAACAGAGGTGATAATGTGTCAACTGTATTCTATCCTGATGCTGGGTTTTGTGCCCTTCCAGGGGAGTGGAAGTCTTAAGGACAGAAACTGAAAGGGCATTTCTCCAAGAGACTTGATGAGACTCTGAACACAAGGAGTGAGACTTGGGGGCTCATCTGATTTACCCAGAACTCGGCATAACATTCAGCTTTGCTGGGAGACAGCCACCACGGCACAGCCCATGGCCATCTCATGAGGGACGTTGTCAATGTGGGCAAGAGCAAGGCTCCTGAAAGCAACCTCAAGGTTACTGAACAATGACTATGTGAGGCCAAAGAGGAAGAAGAAGATGAGTAAACGTGAGTACATATGATGGGGCCCTGGAATCCCTTGGGGGAGGGCTTGTACAGGGGCCAGTGGTAAAAAATTCTGTGTCACAAGAGAAGAAGAGGAACTTGATCAATTGTTACACAAGTGACACTAACGATAGCAGCCTGGTGAAACCTGAGTTCCTCTTAGGTTATTAGAACTCTGCCTAAAATGCTGATGAACAGAAATGATCCAGCAGCTCATTGGTCCAATCTCTTTCCTTTCTGCTCACCCACATTTAGGGGACAGTTCTACAGGACCAGAAAGACTGTTTCAAACTGTGTCTGGGAAAAGGTAGTGACAAGAATAGTTTCAGGGACTCCCTTATCCAATCAGGGGAAGGAAGGGAGAAGCCTAATCTTTGTCTTAACCTGAGATAAAAAGAGGCAGAAGGAAGAGGCAAGGTTCTCTCAGGGCTGTTCAGCTAGAAACCACGACTTGAACCTTCTAGGTCCTGCTTTATGGCCCAGGAGGAAAATGTACATATAGTCCATTTAATTAATTTCAATGTAGCATAAACTATCCTGTGGGGGATGGCCATAGACTGATTTAAATGAAAAAAGAAGAAAAAAGAAAGAAAAGATCATTTTTGTAGGTTGGAAAAAGAGCATTCTTGCAAAGTCGTTCTCATACCATTCTCCACCATCCACTTGCAAAAGTGCTGACTCTTTCCTTCCTTCCTTGTGATTAATCCCACATTTGCTCCGGATGCGTTGACTAAGGCCCTGATGTGGTGGTGTGGAAGACTTAGGCACTGTATAAGCTGAGTTTTCCAGAAGGTTAAAACAAAAAAGAAAGCAACATCTTCCTACCTACAAGTATGGTAAGCAGCAACCTAGAGTGACACCACTTAGAGAAGTCACTGAGTGGATGTGACAGAAAGAGCTACAGAAAGAACACAGGTTGATAGGTGTCATTTAGGTGGAGTGGGCCTGTCTAGAGCCATTGCCAGACTGACAGATACACTCTGGCCTTGGTGGCAGGGTGTACTTTTTATATTTGCATGTGTGCCTGAGAGTCTTATCAGCAGATGCAGTTTTGCTGAGTTAAGCCAACATGTCCAGCCACAGGCCATATGTCACTGCTCCCATTTATTGAGGATTACAGGGGGCCTGGTACTGGGTTAGGCACTTTACAACAGCCCAGAATAGTAGGCTTTATGGGAGCCGTCCCTGTTTGCAGATGGGAATTTGGGAGCTCAGAGAAGTTAAATAGTGTGCCCAGGTTCACAGAGTTAGTTAAATGTCAGAGTCTGGACTTAAAACCAGGTCTCTGTGGCTCTAGGTCTAAGGTCTGTGTCTTTTTATTGGTGAAGTTGTGAAGACTTGGGGTTAAGCAGGGTTTGATCCCCATTCAGTGTGCGACCCCAGCAAGTTCTGTAACATTTGTGAGCCATCCTTTCCTCATCTATGAAATGGGGGCAAATGGGAACTGACTTCAGGGGGTAGTGTGAGGATTCAGAGGGCAATGCATGGAGCATGCTTAGCACTGTGCCTGGTCCATCATGGGTAGTTGGCCTGCAGTCCCCATTCTGATGACACCAGGCTCCTTCTGCCTTCTGCGAAGCTCTAGGAGGGAAGAACAGCAAAATGGGAAATAGCTCTCAGATCGGCCAGTAGGATTTCCATTGCAAGAGAAGGAAGCCCTTCCTTCTGGAAACCACCACTCCATTTGAATTAAATGGACACCTGGAAGGTAGGAGAAATGGCAACTGTTCTTCTCTTGCCATGTGATTTTAAAATGTCACCTACCTACTATATATCTTTTTTTTCCACTGTGAAATAACTTGAACAATCCTTTACCCTCCTTTATTTAGACCTAAGGTTGAGGGTTATGGTAGGATGATAATTGATTTTTGTTTCCCCACAGGTGAATTAGCCACAGAGTGGGACCAAGCCTAGCAAAGTGAGAACTCTGCCTGTCTTCTCCAGCAACCAGTTGGCTGTTTTCAGGACCTTTGTCTATGTCCTTCACTGTGTACTTTAGAGAAGCATGGTAATTTATTTATTTTTTAATTTTTTTTTATTAAATCATAACTTTGTACAGTGATGTATTTATGGGGTTTAGCATTTATGGGTTCAGGGTACTGCTTCAATATACAATGTGAAATGCTTACATTGAACTAAGTAATGCATCCATCACAATTATACTCATTTCTTAATAGTTTTGAAATGTACCATTACATCAAAGCATGGTAATTTAAATATGTTTTGAAATCAAGACTCATTAGGCAGGGAAATTCTATTTGCATGTATCCAGATATATGAAGTGAGTCAAAGAGTGTTTTTTAAAATAACCTACTGATTTGCATTATT
Organism: Arctocebus calabarensis; assembly: GCA_963573935.1. Lineage (NCBI taxonomy): Eukaryota > Metazoa > Chordata > Mammalia > Primates > Lorisidae > Arctocebus > Arctocebus calabarensis. Next base: position 7,783 of record CAUYON010017695.1, read on the forward strand.
TGTGTGTTGACAAGGATCACTGAGAGCTGATGGGGTTAAGCTGACTTCCAGCCAGCAGCCTGTGTTATGGAGAAATTCATTGGTTTCCCATCAAGCTCTGTTCCCTGCCAAGCAATGACGAAACCAAGTACTGATTATTTATAATGGCGACTCAGTCACTGTCTTTGAGGCTGTCAGAGTCAAAGGGAACTTTTTTTTTTTATTATATCATGGTTGGGTACATAAACATAATTATGGGGTACAGTGTGTTGGTTTTATATACAATCTGAAATATTTTCATTGAACTGGTTGATATAGCATTCATGGCATTTTCTTAGTTATTGTGTACAGACATTTATATTCTACCTTTAGTAAGTTTCTATAACCCAATTACAACAAAAGGGAACTCTTTAAAAAAAAAAAAAAGGAACTCCTGTTAAACTCAGGAAAACTCAGACCACAGCCCAGAGATGGAGTGAACGGTGTAATTAACACTACCCACAGACCTCCTTTGTCAGCCTCTGGCCCTGCCCCGAGAGAAGGATAACTTTTTTTTTCAATCACTCTTACAAGTGGGGGGAAAGAGCTTTTGTTTTGGCCACCGGAATTGAGTTTTGGTTTAAGATGCATCCGGCTAGCCCTATTGTCATCTGGACTTGGTTAGAATCATAATCTACACTATGCATAAAAAAGGCAAGGTAGAAAAGAGATGTAGGGCTTGTCTGAGGCAAATGTCTTCTTTTAAAGAGGAGGAAATGTGCCCAGAGAGGTAAAATGACTTTCCCAGGCCACTCAGCTATTGAATGACAGACCTGGGACTAGTGCACAGTTGTGGTATGACCCATGCTGTGGCCCTCTGTCTCCTCTTCTGAGGATTGATATGGTCATCTATGAAGAGATGCTTGGAAGGAAACTCACTGTGTTAGAACACGATGTCCCAGGAGCTGTGCTGGGTGCTTCACTCTGCACTGGCTCATTTTGTCCTCATAACCCTCTGCCAGGCAGTGATCACCACTAAGCCATTTGTACATAGATGGAGAGGTTCCCTGTGGGAGTTGCTGCAAGTCCTTTGTCCCAGGCTCTGTTCAGTGTCTCCTTCCTCTCATCTGCTTCCTGACTTGGCCTTTCTCACATTCTGAAATACCCATTGATAAAACTCAGTTGGGAGGTTTTAAATGGTAAGGTTTCTGTGAGTCAAGGGGTGACAGGTGGGTCACATCTTATGGGTAAGCCTGAATGCACAAAATACTGTTTTAAAATTGGATCAAACGAGACTCTTCTGAGAGGTAGAGAGTGTGTTTCCAAAGTAGTGCAGTTTCTTTTAGGCACTGGGTCCAAGCAGAGGTGGCATGCTCCTATCAACCCAGCCTCCCCTTCAGCCACAGGCTTCCAAAAGAAAAAGGAACTGAAGGTGCCCCCTCAGCTCCAAGTATTCTTTGTGGCAGCTCTACCTAAGAGACAAGTAATTGATGCCTTTAAAAAAAACTTTATTGTTTTTCAGATCCTAGAACTTCTTGGTGACATCAAATTCGTGCTCTGTTGCACAGCACTTGGCTTCTGTAAAGACCTCTAGGGGAATTGCCCCACGTCTCAGTATCTCTGATGCACCTTTCCCCAGGCAGTGGAAGGCTCTTGGTATAGAAATACATTTAAAACAAGATTGTGTCTTTTATTTCGTGGATCTTACTATTCAAGTGCCTGACCCCGGGCTTTGAATTCAGCAGGTGTTTTTGCATTGATGTTGGATAAGAAAGGGAAGGAAGGTTGGATTTTTGCCTTCCAAGTGTTCGGGCAATAATTCTAGAAATCACAGTTTAGTAAGGAATGGGAAATATATACATATGTTAAAATAATACCATTTTTGGAAAATTATCATATATGAATAAAAGCCCTTGTTCATATGGGGACATGTAAAATAATTTATTGTAGTATTTTAGTATATTATTTGTAGTAGTTTATGGTAATATTGCTTAGAGTCACAAGAAACTAGGAAGGGCTTGAAAATGCATCAAGGGGGGAGTTGTTTAAAAACTAAAGTTTATCCATACAATAGAATGTTACACTGCTTTTAAAAACAACTTGGATCTACATATAATAACCTGGAAAGAGGCCTATAATATACCGTTTAATGAAGAAAGAAAATGTTCCAGTAATGTAAATAACATGATTCCATTTATATATAACATATACCAATAGCACACACTAATATATATAACTTATGTCTCATATATATTTGCATAAGAAATAATAGAGGAATATACAGCAAAATGTTAACATTACCTTTAAGAAGTGAAATTTTAAGTTTATTAGTTTTTTTAAAGTTTAAATTTAAAAAAATCCTCTGGGAAGAGAAGAAAGAGATCAGAGTGGTTGTCTAGGAAGGAATAAAAATCAACAACAACTTGGTTCAGCCACCTCCATTCCTTGTGCACTTTCAGGTGGGGCTACCCCTGAAGCACAAGAGATCAGCCCTGTGCTAGCGTAGACCACAATGTGTTGTGCCCCAAGTGAAACAATAAATAGTGCACTTGGAGAGTCAAGGCTGAGAAACTTCTCATCTATAAAAATTTCAGAGCACATCAGAATTTTGGTATGTTGATGAAGAATGTGTCCAAATCCATACTGTAGGCTACAATGCTTCTGGTCCAGGCCTTACAGCCTCCAGGGTCTCCCCATCCACCTGAAATAGATCCTTCTTACAAGGCGTACCTGGGTATAAGTCATTGATTATAGTTATATTTAGCCTATCAGAATCAATCCATAAGACTCCTGATAGTATCTGAATCTACTATAGCCCTCATCACATTAGTCATTTCCCCAACTCTTCATGGAAAACAAGCAAGATGAGGCAGGAATATCCTTTTTCATTTTTTAGTCCAGAATGTCTAGCACATGCCTGGCCCACAGTCATTGCTATGTAAGGGTTTATAGGGGGAAAAATGTATTGAGTTTAAATACTAGATAGACTGAATGGTTTCTAGCTGAGTTATTATACTAGATGGGTTGAACGGTTTCCAGCTGGCTTGGGGTGGGGGATTCAAGAGAGATTTTCCATGAAAAGGTAAGCTGTTATGAAAGATCTGAAAGGGAGGAGAGAAATGGAATGTATGATCTCCACCAAGTAGAAAAAGCTAATTGTGTTGTGGCATCCTTTTAGAAAATTTTAGAACCTTTAGGGATCTGCTACTGAATCCATTTTCCCTCTTCTCCAAAGAAGTCTGGGTTCCCTTATTGGACACTGAGAAAATGTCTGTATATGTTTGGGTCATTCTTATCCTTAAAGAAAGGTAGGTAACAAGGATATTTAATTTTTCTAGGAGAATAAACCACCGAGGATTAAGCTATTAATGTAGAACTACTAAGGACATTTCTTCCAAATATTGTTAGAATAAATAAACAAATGAAATAGCATCATATCCAGCACAAAACCACAATGAATTCATTTAATCAGATATTATCAGAGCAAGAAAGAACATTCTGGTTTTAATGGCAAAAACAAACCGAAACAGAAACTCTCAAATTGCCTTGCAGGCACGGATGACTCTGTAAGCAAGTTGTTGTTTGGAATATAGTTTAAGAAATATTGAGCCTTGGGGTAGAGAAGAATAGGACTGCAAAAGCTTTTGTACAGGAGAACTATTTAGGTGTGGGGCTGCCTGGATGCTCAGTCAGGTAGCTGGCTACTGCAGCCTCGGTTTGGCGCCCATCTGGTCCAGAAGAACACTGCTGGATTACCTGCCACGACGTGGTGATGGATCATGGCTGCAGCCTGATTCTCGAGGAGCTGTGAATACAGTGCGGTATGCCATGGCCACATGTGAACACTGGCCATGTGTGATGTCACCCGGAGGATGAGAAAACCACATGACACACCTTCTACATCTCCCCTTATTGCAGCAATCACACTGGAACAAGTCGGAGCCAGGGCTTTCCCAGGCAGCATGATCTGCATGTCAGAAATGCCGCATCCTGATTCCAGGGGCACTGGATTTGGGAAGCAGCAAAGGAAGTGTTGGTTGACCCGAGAGACGACACAGTCTTCACCTTCTAAGGTTCACAGATGAAAGGAGAGAGAATAACAGGGTCCCAGCCCCAGGTGGGTAGAACCTCAGAGGCCTTGCTCAACTTTCTAGCTTTTGCAACTCCTCTACATTTTTGCCAAATATAATTATTGTTGTCTAATATAAAGGTTGTCTAACTGAACCTTTTCAGTGATAGAAAACTCATTTCTTCTATGGCATCTCATAAAGCTGGATAACATTTCCAATTACAGCCCTCCCCTAGAGTCTCATTCCAACCTTTGTGCCCTAACTAGTTCAGCCCTCAACACAGCTGCCCTCCACTCCACAGTCCCCAAGAACCTCTGTGTTAGAGACGGGCCTTTCTACAGTGGAGGGGTTTTACAGTTTTGGAAGCCTGTTTCTGTAACGTAGGGAATCTTTTTCCCCTGTAGATCTTTTTTAATCTCCAAATATCATTATCCAGTTGTCTTTAACTGTGACTATCCACTAGAATTAGGAAAATCCTGGGGCCCAAACCTCCTTGAACCGTACCCTCTAGGGGTGGAACCAATGCACTGGTATTTTTCAACCTCCTTAGGTGATCCTGATTTTTAGCCAAGGTCAAGAACCACTGTCCTACGCCCTGATTAACTCCCTAGAACCACTGTCCTAACTCCCTGGTTAACTTCTTGAGGGTTATGGCGTAGAATTGGAAATCATTTGAATTCCGACTCTACCATTTAAACAATTCTCTGTTGTTTTCTTATCTGCTTTGTGGGGATAATAGTACCTACCTCAAAGAGTTGTTGAAAGAACTACAGGAAAACCTATGTAAGTCCGGAAGAATCTCTGGCATGTAGTAGGTTTAGCTCATGTACCTAGGACAGGGCTCGGCAAATGTTAACAATGTTTGTGTTCTTGCCATGAGATAAGCAGCATTCTAAGTAATTTACATGTGCAATTTGATATATTTTGTGGCATTGAAGATCTAATGTAAGAAAAATGACACAAATAGAATGTGTCTTCAGGATCTCTTAATAGAAGTTATGTTCCAAACTACCCACTGAATTCACACCCTGGTGAACTCTCCATACCTCTCATCATATATGTCTTCTTGCCTCCTCTCAAAATCTTTTCCAAAGCTCTGTAAAAGTTCCATACATGTCAAAGCGGGTGACTAAATTAAAAACTCAATGGTCAGTCCAATATCTTGTTGCCTCTTGTCAAGCCTAGGGCTTTTTAATGAATTATGCTGATAAAAGATGCCCAGTTAAATTCTTGGTGGAATGACTAAACTGATTAATCTGGTAAAAGGCTATGCTAATACATTTATGCCAAAGAGATGGAGAAAGACTGAGTTTATATGAATGGTAGAGATGTGAGAAAATCATAGGGGTTTGGAATTTGCGACTTCTGATTTCAAGAGGGTTCTTTTTTAAGCACCAAGGATGGAAGAAATACTTTGCTGATCCCCTCTTTAAAAAAGGATTTATTCTACAAAATTTGGATTTAGTCAAAAGACTGAAGTCAAGGATCCAGAAGGCCACATGTGGCCCCAAGGCTAAAGGTTCCAGCACTCTTCACGTGTCATGAATTTTCACAATCACATGCAGTGGATACTCAGGTAATACCTTACTGAATAACTAATCACTCCAAACTTAGCCTCTTAAAGTAATAATTATTTTGTGTTTGAATTTGTAATTAGGTGGTTGCACAGCAGGGATGGCACCTCCCTGTTCCAAGATGGCTCAAGGGGGGATGGAATATCCACTGTTGAGTTGGTTCACTCTCGTCCTCCCAGCCTTAAGGAACCGCTGGGGTAACGTAGGTTCCTCACAGCCCCCGGCTGGCTCTGGTTTGGACTGGGTGGAATGGAAAACTCTTGCCATGAAAATACAGTTCTCCATCTCAGCCTCTCCACTCCCTATTCTAAGGGGAGCCGTGTCTGTGCTTGGGGAGAAGCCAAGCCAAGCAAAAGATTTCAACAGCGAACGGAGGAAACACACCCACTGAGGTTCTCATAGCAACATAATCACGCACAGGCAGCAGCCTATTTCGGTGGGAGCTGGTTTCAGTTCCCCTCCTCCCTGGTTAGTCACGGAGTGGATGCACAAGCAGAAGCAGTATGGGGTGGGGGCAGAGTGCTGGAACGAAAGTCGGAGGCTGGGAAGCCGGGTCCTCAGCTTGCTGTAGGACCACAGACAAATGTCCCCTTCTCTCTGATTTTGGGGTCCCTATCTGTAAAAGAAGAGGATTGGACCAAAGACCTGTGAGGATTCTTCTCTGATTTTCATTGTACACACACTGAGCCTCTTTATGGTAGGAGATCAGACATCTTTCACAATCTTTTGTCTTTGAGAAGATGCTTAGAGAAAAGGGGTTTTGAGAGGGTAAAAGTCATTCTTTAAGTTTCTTGCTACATTTTCTTTCATCCTCTCATCCTTCATCCTCTCTTGTCTCCCTACCCTCCCTTCCCACCTCCACTTAGTGCAGTGCATCCTTTCTTTCTGAGGACCAGGTGATGGTGCATCTTTAGCACTGAGCACTATTCTGGCCCTTCCCTTCAGTGGACTCTGGGGTTAGTTGAGGACAGGCTCACACTTCCTGGATGTCAAAGGTGATGATGAAAGCAAAGAGGGCGTTTAGACTGATTTCCCCAAATAGGTACAGAGATGAAGTGAACAGAGCCAGGATGATCAAGGAGCGTCTTTTAGGTCCCTGTCCTTGACTTGTAAGCTGAAAGCTCCAAAGTCCAGCTGTTTGAAGGAGTGAGGTTGAGTGTCCTGATGCAACAGGAGAGGCAGAGGCAGAGCAGGGGTCCCGCCCCTCCTTGTTCTATCTCCCACCCCGACAGATGGCCAGTAAGACAGAGAATCGGGAGCTTTCAAAGTGAAGACAGAAATGCATTGTATAAAAATTCACACCCCCTGCTGCCGCCCAAACTCCCTTAAAAAAGGATCAAGAGAATCCTAATGGGTATGCGGCATCCTCCTTTCTCCCATAAAAGGGACTTCAAAATCTGGTGGGGGGGAGGGATGAGGAGAGAGAAGTGTGTGGGCAGGGGGCTACCGGGGAAGACTGGGGTAGGGGAGCACGACTTCGGTCTCATCCACTTGACTCTCTCCCACCCTCTCTCCCAAGCCACCTCTGGCCGCCACCTTCGTCCCAGCCTCTCACCCTGACAGGGGCTTAGAGTTCCCAGAGCCTTGGACAGGGAGAGTGGGAGAAAAGGATCGATAATGATACCGTACATGGTCCTAGAGTTGAAGGAGTTAAGGACCCTCCCCCATCCAGACGCCGATCCCTCCGTTCCCCAAACAGTAATTCGCCAAGGAAGAATCCCGGAACTGACTAGGAGCAGGAGAGTTGGGGTGAGGAGGTTCGGAGGGGGAGCGAGGTAACCGTGGCCCAGTCTTGCCCAGAGGTTGTCCTAGGTTGGGAGGACGCGATCTGGGTCTAAACCTACAGAAGCCTTGCCCCGGCACCTGCTTTCTCCGAGCCTCCCGCGCGTCCCCGCAGCGACCGCGCAAGTTGTGCGCAGCGCCAGGGACTGGAGGCGGCCCAGAGACCCTCGGAGACTGGGGAAGGGGGCGGGCCCGGGGGCGCTGGGGGCCCTCGGTCCGCGCCCGGCAGCCGCCTGCTCTGCCGAACCTCCTACCCCGCCCCCACTCACCCGGCTCAGCCCCTAGGAGAGACGCGCAGGAAGCGTGTTGCTTCGCCCAGCGGATCGGCAGAAGTTGAGAGGAGTTGGTGGCTGCCTCCAGCCGGCCGGACTTTGCAAGCAGCCAGGAGAGGAGCCGCCGCGCTGCCGCCGCCGCCGCGGAGCCTTCGGGGCTGCTCGCCTTCAGCTCAGCCCGCAGCGCGGGTGGAGAGGGGCGGGGAGGGGGTCGGGGTACGCCAGAAGAACTTGAAACTGTGTGAAGGAATCTGAAGCAGATGAGAAGGGAGGAAAATAAAACAAAGTGGAGACTGCAGAAAAGACTCAACCGTGGTTGATTGTATCGGCTGACGCTCCAGCAGAGGGGCTGGGTTGGATTTTTTTTCTCCCATTCTCTCGCTCTGTCTGTTAAAGCTACACCAGCTCTCTCTCTTTCTCTACTATCTCTATCACCAAACCCTTGCTGGCTCTTATGGGCATGAAACACTCCTCCCGCTGCCTGCTCCTAAGGAGGAAAATGGCGGAGAACGCTGCTGAGAACACCGAGGTAAGGAGGCGAGGAAGCCGGGGCTCTCGGCGACCCCGCCACCCACCCGGACCACCGCGCTGTCTCCGCCGCCGCCGCCGCCGCCGCTGCTGCTCAGCGCCTAGTGCCGAACTTTCCCCGGCTCCATCCCGCTTGCTTCAGCCGGCCGAGCGTGTGTGTGTGTGTGTGTGTGTGTGTGTGTGTGTACGTGTTGGTGGTGGTGGCTGGGGGGGAAGTTCATGTCTCAGGTCCCCTCCCTTTTGAAAACGCACAAGAGTCGCTCTCACTCCCACCACCCTCTCCTGCCACCCGCTGCTCCCTTCTCCATCCCCCAAGTCCCAAACCCTGGGCAACCGCGCTCCCCTGCCCTCTCCTCTGGGCTCCGTTAGGGCTCCCGGGTCCAGGCTTTGTGCAGAGCTGGGGAGGATGATCCTGGGGCCAGGTCTGCGCCCTGCAGCGCTTTGACCATCTCCTGCTGCTGCCTCCCATTTACCCTTCAGGCTTGAGTCAGTCCCTGAGCTCTCAGTCCCCGCAGCAGCGCTGAGAGCTCCTGGCCGCGGGGCCCGAGCCAGTAGGACTTGGGCACCTCCAAAGACCCCCTGGCCCAGATCCGAGCTGGGGAGAAGTCTGCAATCCTCGGATGTTAGAGCCGCCTCGGGGGCGCTAAACCTGCGTAGGGCGCGCTGGCCGCTGCCACTTTCAGCACCAGGGACAGCGCCCGCTCTTGCCGCAGCCAAGCCTGCGCGGGTGGTGGGGCTGCTCTCCGCCGGCTGCACAGAGAAATGGGTCTGCAGCTTCTTGTCCCTTACGAGGGGAGGTCTCTAGCTCCGCAAATTGGGCTCTTGCCCCTCCGCCGTCGGCAGTCCAATAGCTGCCCTTTCTCTACTCTCCAGCTGGCCCTGAGCCTCCGAGAGACCTACTGGGCTTTGCGTCCCAAGACTAGAGGCTGTGCTTCCTCGCCTCGCACTGACCCTTGCTGTCTTTACTACTGGACTATTTCGTAGGCTCTGGGCACCTGTAGTCACAAAAGGGATCGGCGTGGGCAGCCCCCTTACCTTCCTGGAAAAACGGTGCGCCGAGGTGGGGGCGGAGTGGGGTATGTGTGTGAAGATCATCCCTTACTCGGTGGCAGGAAAAAGACACAGAGAGCAAACTCCCAGGCTCTATTAATAGCTGGGAGTCTGGCGTGGCTGCCGTACATTTCACATATGGTTACCCATATGCAGCAGGCGGGTGGGGGAAGGGGGTGGCGCTGGGATTGACCCTCTGTGTTGCCGGAATACCAGAGGGTGTGGAGACCCTGATCTTTGGAGGTCTGAAGTCTGCAGCTAACCCCTACTCCACAGCGCAGTCAGCAAAGCTTTAAACATCTCTATTCTCTGAGAGACTGGAAGCAGCATGCAACTGTCCATTTCGAAACATACACGCTCTGGGACTTGAAAGCAGTGGGGCATTCAGTAGCTATTGCTGTCTCCTTGAGTCAGGGCAAAAGCGGAACGCGTGCTGTCCCCTCACCACTTCCTCTCCCCCACCCCCCACCTGAGAGCAGACGTTCAGACGACCGTAGTGCAAGGCGCCTGGCTTCCCGGCAGAGAGCCAGCCTTACCAATCCCCTTGCCCTCCGCCCTTGGATAACCCTTCGGCAGAAAAGGTTTCTAAAAATAGCTCAGAGTCTCAAGGCCGCGCTTGTGCAAAGTGTTCGGCGAGCGGCACGCAGCAGTCCCTGCAGCCAGGTGGCTGGAGCTCTGGAAGCAAGAAGGCACTTCCCCCTTTATCACCCCCCCTCCACCCCAGCTTGTTTTTCTTAAAAAAAGTTTTTGTGGGTCCCTTCCCACCGTACCCCGCGTTTGTGCGGGATCAAGTGCAGACCCTTGCCAGGTTCCGCAGTGTGCAGTGGCGGCTGCTGGGCTCCCAATCTCAGCGAGGGTTAAAGGCGTCCGGAGCAGGCAGAGCGACCAGCGCCAGGCTATTTTTACTTGCTTCCCCCGCCGCTCCGCGCTCCCCCCTTCTCAGCAGTTGCACATGCCAGCTCTGCTCAAGGCATCAATGAAAACAGCAGTAGAGGCGGCCCAGCTCTAGCAAGAAAAAAAAAAAAAAAACCGCCACGCGCTGTGCTGGGCACCAAAGGAGGGGGAGGGGAACAAACCTAGCTGCGGATCCTTGGAGCGGAGCGAGTCCGGGTGGGGGGTTCAGTTCTTGGCAACTTCCTTTGAGAAGTGGTGGCACCCCAGACTTGGTCAAACGTGCCCAGAGGAGGCATCCAGGCAGCGTGACAAACACTTGGTTTTCCTCCAGGAACTGGCTGTTTTTGGAATAAGCCAGGACTAGAGCATTACTTCCAAAAGTGGGGTATTGTGGGTTTGCCTGCATTTGTGGTGGGAGAGAGAGAGGCAAGAGCCCGCCTCTGTGTATGTGTGGGTGGGTGGTGGTGATGGTGGTAATGGTCCTTGTTCTTAATTCAACACATTTTTATCAAGCACTGACTCTGTACCAGGAATAACTAGATCCCCTAAATTCCAACATGAGGACCAACTGGTCTCTGCCCTCAAGGGACTCACAGTCTGGTGGACAATTGTGTGAGATACTCCTGTAGCCACCTTTTCCTGCCTTCTGTTGGTGTTGTTTGCAAGCTCTGAATCTCATTTCATCCTCACAGTAATCCTGTGAGGTAAGAAAAGGTTAGTATTCATTTCTTACCATCATTTTATATTTATCCTACACCCGATAAATTGGGAGGCTCAGGCCAGGGCTGAGGTCAAGCAATGCCTGAAAGTCATCTTGTCAGTAAAGTGTGCCTTGAAACAGATTCCCCCCTCCTTCTGATTCGTTGCTCCTTGCCCTACCCTTGCTATTTCTAAAAAGATGCCATGTGTGAATGGGAGGAGAGGAATACTTGGGAAGGGAGCGATGTAGTGACAGGGTAGGCAGGCAGGTGGAGGAGGTGCTCTTCCACAGGGTAAAGATAGGGAAAGACGGTCCAGCCTTTGGGCAGGATGGAGAAAGTGAGGAATAAGAGTACTTTCATTGCGATCAAAGGTTCCCTTCACAAAGTGAAGTATCAAGCTAGGTGGTGGGGGTATCAAGGTCACAGGCTCGGTGGCCACAGCTAGCACTGGGTGGCCTTGGGTACACTCTTTCACCACTTTGACCTCAGCTTCCTTCTTTGTCAACTTGAGTTGATGCTCCTTATGGAAAAGGGTCGGGGCCGGGTATCAGGAAATGCCAGGACAGCCCCAGGCACATGGTAAACACACAGTAGTGTCAGTTCCATGTGGTGTTAGTTCCAGACATACTTCTTTTCCTTGGCAAAGGGCCTCACCCCTTCCCTCTCCCCACCTCACTGTGGGCCTTTTCTTCTCCCCTGCTCCCCAGGTGTCATCTGAAACCTCCAGTGCCTGACCTGGTCATCTCACCCCTGCCCTCTGTGGTCAGTGCCTCTGAACTGTTGGTCTTCCTCTGCAATCCAGCCTCATCATCACTATTGTACTGGATTGGCTTTCAGAAGCACAAATCTGCTCATGATCAGACATATCTAAAAACTTGGGATGTTGCCCGATTGCCACAGATTGAAGCCCGATTTTCTTACCATATCTTACAAGGCCCTTTAATACCCACTGCATGCAATTCTCTGAAGAGATCACCGATTTAATACCTGACCATCTTTGTGCGCCCTTTCATGGTGTTGTTCTTTTCCTCTTCTTTTTTCTGGAAAAAATCTTCCTCAGCCTACAAGACCCAGCTCAAATGTCACTTCCTCTGGGCAGTCTTCCCAGATCTGCCACATATCCTCTCTTCCCAGGGAGACTGATTGCTCCTTCTTACACGTTTCTATCACCCGTCCCTCACTTTTCCTGTTGGAAGATAATTGGCTTTTTGTATGTCTAGTTCTCTAGCTAGACAATGAACTCTGTTTTGGGTATTGCCTGTTCTTAGCACTGTGTCTAACGCACAGTAAATAATAAATGTTAATAAATGTTGGCTGAATTGATCCATGCGATTGTGAATAAGCTCTTGAAGCTTCTAGGTTTTAGATACTCATAGTTTTCTGAAAATTTGGATTTCTATCTTCCACCTCTCTGCTGTATTTATGTTACTGTGAACCTTTACAACTCAAAATGGGTGAATATTCTGGGACTCAAGGTGCTGCAGCCACTCAAAGCATGAGTCCTTTTGGTAATTCGCGAGCCTATTCAATACTCAGTAATTACTGACTCTTGCTATGGGGTGTTCATCTGGATAGCAGGGATTAATCACAATGTCCAATTACAAAGTAGCAGGGATGATGGATTCCGCTGCACTGTTGCTTGCTTTACTGATTCTTGGTGAAATGCATTATTTATGGTGATGAATCTCTGATTGGGGTTTTATCACCTCAAAGGAGAGCCTCTAGGGGTGGGAAAACAGTTTTAGCGAAGAGTCATTTTTGGAGACTGGTTTTTGAATGTTTTGTTGACTTGCTGACCAGGGAGAGAGAAGAATTATTGGGTGGGAAAAATTCTACAATATGGCAGCAGCATTAGGAGTTGCAATGAGTTATAGGGACAACTAAGTGGACTTCCTTCATGGTGTATCTTGGGAGTTTGGGCTAATGGATCCTTCTTCTCAGGAAGGTTAATTTCAGTTGACTGTGTGGTCCAGTTACAGAAAGGTTTAGGACTTACAGAAGAGGGGCAAGCAGAGGCAGGACTCAGGCCCACTTCTCTGAGGATGGCCTGCAACTGTGTCTCTTTCTGGAGTCTGGACATTAACTAACAACACAGGCTCTGGTGCCAGACTGCCCAGCTGTCAATCCAGCTCTGGATTTACTAGATGTGTTGCTATGTCGAACAGTTGCTTCACCTTTCTGAACCTCATAAAATTGTTGATGATTAAATGAATTGATTCATACAAAGGAATTAGGACATTGCTTTGTATGGGATGAGCACTCAATAGGCATTTATGATAATTATCTTGCTGACTTTTAGGAGTCTTGTCAATGAAGCTCAAACTGGATGAATTCTCCCACTTCCTCATTTCCCCAGCTCCAATGACCCTTAAAACCTTAGTCCTCCTTTGGTGAACACTGACTTCTGTCCCTAAGTGAGCTCAGGAGAATTAAGAAGATATCCACATATTTTTTTCCCCCTAGAAAATTTGGCTTTTCAGAGAGTCCTAAATTGGCTTTTGGCTGTCAAAGAGGGTGGAACACAACACTCCCGTCTCCAATTCAGGAGTGGGTTTCATTTCTTCCTCTTTGCTAACTGCAATGTGAAGTGATTATCACATACCAGTGTGGAACATGCAAAAATCTGTAAAAACAGTCCTTACACCTTGGCGTCGATGCTGCCAACAGGGGAAAAATGGGCAGCATGAAAATATATGAACTGCCAAGGTAATTGCAAGCAGCTACCGCGTGTGTGAGAAGGAGGCAGGTGGTGCTGTTGTGAACTGGCTTGGTCACAAGATAGAGGGAGCCCAGGCAAGACGGAGACTCCAAAAGGTTGTCCTTCTGTCTATGCTTCTGCCTCTGAGCACACCTAACCCAGGGTGTGTAGTTGGCCACTTGCTCTTTTGTTAAATAAACAGCTTCAAAGAAGGCAGGTTCTCCAAACTTCTCAAGCATTTCAGTAGTCAGAAAATTCTTCTTGAAGTCTGAGCTTCATCTCTTCTATTGCAATTAGAGTCATCTCTGTTTACATTCTTCTAAAAGGAGATGAAACCTGGCTGGTTACCTTTACGCCTCGAGTCGTATTAGGCTATCTCACTCTCTTTATTAGTTGTTTGGGTTCCAAATGATTCTGATCCCTTTCTCTGGTATGCTGGTATTATCCTTCTAATAGGAGTATTTAGGAGAGGAGTGTTTGAGAAAATTTGCCTTGAATATTATTCAGCCAAAAATATACAAAATATCCGCCGGGATATTTCACACATCAAGTGTCTTTTCTTACTTCACTTGTTATAAGAATTCCCTCAAGCATCACAGCTCTTCCCGGATTTGTAATGGGTAACCCATAAGAACAGATCTCTTTTTAAAGTGTAATTTTATAAGAGCAAACAGCTTGATATGCATCTTTTCATAAAGTCATAGAATCTTAGAGCTGGGTTGAAACTCAAATCATTCAAACCAGGAGATAGGAACACTTGTCCAACATCACAGACCTCTTTAGTGTTGGTGTCAAGACCCTATGAACCCTTAGGCCTGTGTTATTTATACCTCTTTTATGGAGCACCTGATTATTATTATTATCCTTCTTCTTCTTCTTCTTCCTCTTCTATTTGTGCTAACTTTCTGGTATATCCTAATGTCAACGATCTAAAATCATTGTTTCTCTACATGAAAGCTAGAAATTGTGTATGATGAGAGCTCCCTCTTTTTCATAGCACCTAAAATGCTCATTTAATATATTTTGTCACACGGAACACCGTGAGTTGCTCAGTGTCCCACTGTACAGATTAATTAATTAAGCATAGGGAGTTAGTGTTCCTTGCTCAAGATCCCACTGCCAGTAAGTAATAGAGTTGGAACTCAAAGATTCGTTTTCTAGCCACCAAATCTCTTCTTTTTCCAGTGTGAAGGCAGGAGAAGAAGCAGAATAGAAACTTAAAATGTGAAGAGAAAGAATAGAGAAATTAACAGGAGAAATGTGGGGTGGTGAATTTTCAAGAAACCTAAGAAGACAAATCAAACCTGCTTTCCTTTTCCCAGAATTCTGCCACCAAATTTCCATCTTCCCTTCCACCGTCCTCAATACTTATGCCCTCCCGATGACAGGCACCTCACTTCTCCTTCACCTCTAAGACATCCCTATGCCCAGAGTCCCCGCTGGCAGGCCAGGGAAAAGAACTTTTGTCTAACATGTATACCTCTCTGGAAGCTTGACCCAAGGCCATCAATGCTAAATTTGGATTCTCATCCAGCTCCTTTATTGTGATAAAAATCAACACTAAAGACTTCAGCACAGGAATTTCATTTTTTAGATTTATTTTTGTTTTGTCACCTGTATGACTTTTCCTAATGTTACTTTTAATAAATTACCACAAACTGGGTGGCTTAAGAGAACAGAAATTTATTCTTTCCCAATCCCGGAAGCCAGAAGTCTGAAATCCAGGAGTCAGCAGAGTTGGTTCCTTCTGCTGGTTCTGGGGAAAAATCTGTTCCTTGCCTCTCTCCTAGCTTTGGGCAGTTGCCAATTACGCTTAACACCCCGTGGCTTGTAGACACAGCATCCCAATATCTGCCTTCATCTTCACACAGCATTCTTCCCTGTGTGCGTGTGTGTCTCTGCGTCTTCTCTTATAAAGACAGCTGTCATGTGGTATTAGGGGTACCCTTTAACTCAATTATACCTGTAAAGATCCTATTTCAAAATGAGGTCACATTCACAGGAACCAGGGGTTAGGACTTCAGCACATCTTCTTGGGTGACACAATTAAATTCACAAATCACCCCAAACAGCACCCATTACGTAGACAATGGCTGACACATAACTGAATGAAAACACAAATAGAACTCAGAATAGTTGTGAAGCCAACCAAGGTATCTGTCTATCCATTCATTTTTCCTGCTGCTCTCTCTGCTGTACACCTGCCCACTGCCTTCCCAGGTCTGTATTGTGGCCTTTTCCTTAAGCAGGAGCAATAATTATAACAAAAATGATCATTTTCATGTTCGTATTATGGGGTGGGCACAGTGTTAGCCACTTCATAAGCATTGCCTTATTTCATTTACACAGCAACACTACAAAGTAACTCTTATTAATTCCATTTGGCAGTGGAGGGAACTAACATTATCTTACCAAGATAGTAAGCAGCAGAATTGGAATGTTCTCAGCTGTCAGTGTGGCCTCTCTCTTCTCTTTTATCCCTACTTCCAACCTCAGTCTTGTCCTTCCTTTTGCTCCATACCAGCTCCTTTCCACTGGGAGATGTGGGGAGGTGCTGATACGCTTCCATCTGTGGGAAATGGCTTGGAAGCCCCTGGAGCTTGTGGCCCTGTTGTAGCAGTAGGCTCCTCCCAGGGAATTTGCTTTGTAGTTGTCAGAGGAATTATTTTAGGGGTAGAATTGTGAGCCTACCACCAGCTTATTTGAAGGGCTATCCTGTAGGACAGGAGGGACACTGAACAATTAAGCCGGATGGGTGCTGGCTTCTTGGCCTAAGGTAGTTTCCTGTGGAGGTTAAGTGTGCAGGTTCCAGGACTGTTATGTTGGGCTCCTGGCTCAACGCTCAACTATGCTGCTTACTCGCTTACTGAACTTATCTGTGTCTGGGTTTTATCATCTATGACATGGGTAAGGGTGCATTGTCCCATAAGGATATTCTGAGGATTAAGTGGGTTATTTCACATCAAGCATACATCTGGCGAATGGTAAATACTCACAGAAGATTAGCTATTATTAACAATCTGGGCTTATCTGGCAGCGTCCTAAAGGGAGAACAGATAAATGAATGGCCTTTTTGGTGGCATAATGTCCCTGGAAGAGGCCAGAGCAGAGCAGCAAAGGGAAGGCCTATTTGATTGGGGGCAATTCATCCTCAGTCAGCCCAAAAAGAGCCAAGAAAACAGCTGAGGACAGGGATCTTTAACACCCTTGCCCAGGGGGCCACTAGTCCCCAGCTGAAGGGTCCAGTTATAGGAGGGACAAGGATTGTCTGTGACTTATCGGCTACCTACCCCAGCTCACTCTTAGCTCTGGGATCTATAACTCAGGTGTCTGGCAACTTGTATAGAATGGAAGTGAAACTTCATGAGTCCTTACAAATTGAGAGCCCTGGGTCATGCACAGGGTCAGCTGTGCTAGACGGCAGACTTCCTAAGTGCAGGCTCAGTGTCGCAGGCTTCTTGTACCCCAACCTCCCATCCTTGTCCTGGAGAGAGCTCAAGTCCTACTTATTGATTATTGGATTGGTTGGTGACTTTTCCCACATTCCTACTGAGAGAAACTGAGGTGGTGGGGAAGAAGAGAGAGAAAGAGGGCGGGGGAGAGAGAGAGAGAGAGAGAGAGAGAGAGAGAGAGAGAGAGGAGAGGAGAGGAGAGGAGAGGAGAGGAGAGGAGAGGAGAGGAGAGGAGAGGAGAGGAGAGGAGAGAGAGACCTGGGCTGACATGACAAATTGGGTGTTTAATTACCAAGTTAAACTCCCTTCCCTCTTGGCCTTAAATTAAGAATATGTAATTGTGTGAGTAGTACAACTAAGACTGGATGCCACTAGGAATGGATTGGCTATTAGCAAATTCCCCAATTAAAGCCCCATTTGTCCTTGTATTGTGAAAGATAATCTCTTGTTAGCTGAAGTAAAGTAAAGTGGTGGCCTTTCAAGGATGGGCCTCCCAGAAATTGAAAGACTGTAATTCCCACCAGATGCATTAAATTCAAGGACTTCATCTCTCCCTGACAAGCAGTTATGACAGCAATTCTCAGAGGAGGATCAATCTGAGAGTTCCTCAGATGATTATCACCCATCAGGAGAGCAGGCACATCATTAAGGCACGTTCTCTATTAACATGCATGAGTTCAACTTTTGCCTACAGATTCTTGGCTAGTAGAAACTTGTTGACTGTTTATTGAATGAATAAAGAAAGCAAACCTATATATTGTATATACTATGCTAATTTCCTTTTGTTAGAGGCCCTTTCTACTACTCTTTCCCCCAAGTTAAAGTTGTTGATCTAGTGTGATATAGGGGAGAGTTTTGGAGTCAGAACTGAGTTTGAATCCATTTTCATCCCTGTGGGATTAAAAACCCATTGTTTAGGGCCATGAGGATTAAATTCGAAAATGGCTTAAGACTGACAAATGTTTTCTTCTTTTTCTTCCTGTTAGAACTTTACTTGCCAGCTTTTGTTTTGCTTTTAGGAGAAAATTTATAGTTTGAAGCAGGAACAGTCATTTCAGATGTTAAATGAGAGTAGATATAAATGATCTTGCCCAGGCAGGCTGCAGGGTGTGTGGGGATGTTGTGTGCGAGAACGTGTGCACACATCTGAGTCACACATCAGTAGACATGTGCTTACGTATTCATTCTACATGGTTTGCAATTCATATCATATAATTCATAAGGTATGAATTTTTTATGTTATTTATTAGAGATGGAGTTTTATTCTGTTACCCCAGGGTAGAGGGTAGAGTGCTCTGGCATCCTAGCTTATAGCAACCTCAAACTCTTGGATTCAAGAGATACTCTTGACTCAGCCTCCCAAGAAGCTGGGACTACAGGCTCCCACCATGATGCTCTGGCTAGTTTTTCTATTTTTAGTAGAGATGGGGTCTTGCTGTAGCTCAGGCTGCTCTCAAACTCTTGAACTCAGAATATCCACCCACCTGTCTTAGCCTCCCAGAATGCTAGCTAGGATTATAGGTGTGAGCCACTGCTTCCAGTTCATATGGTAGGAATTCAATAATTGACCTAGAACTTCTGAGCTAAACACAGGGTCTAATGTCTCAACATAAGGGAGGATATTGCATGTGGGACAGTCGTGAGGGTGAGGCCTGGTGTGGGAGCAGCTGCGGGAGAGTCTTATAGAGTGGACCTGTGGTTCAGGGTCAGCGGCGTGCATCATTGACTGCATGACTCCCGGTGCTGTGGTCTTCCTTGAGCTGGGCTCTAGGTCACGTCTTCTTCACATATTCTTTCCAGGAGATGCCATCCACTTGCTCAGCTTCTTCACTAGTTGATATGCCAGTGATTCTCAGGCTCTCTTGAGCCTGACCCCACACATCTGACTGCCACATGGATATCTCATAGGCACCTCGGGGCCTCTGCATCCTCTGGAGTCTTCACCTCTTGTCCCCTCCTGCCAGCCTCATCTTGCTTAGTATTAAGTCACCAAGGTGACAAACCTGGGCTCTGCACTGTCCTTTCTCCACAACAAGGCCTGGTGATTCAGGGTCATGAGTGTCTGTCCTCTTTGTCCTGACTGTCCTTCTCCTGCCCCACCCCGTGTGGTTGTCCTGGTCCGTGTCTCTTCATCACTTGCCTGGATCTTTGAGGTGAACTTCCAGGTATTCTCCACACACCCTCCCTTTCCTTGCTTTGATCTGTTCTCAGAGCAGCATGAATGCACATTCTCAAATGGAAATCGAATTATATTTCTCCCCTGCTTAAACCCGTCAGTGGCTTTTCCATTATTCTTAGGATAATGACCCACCTCCTTACCATAGCTCATGGAAAAATTATGCCCCTGAATACTTTTGCATCTTCGTTTCTTAGGAATCCTTCCTTTCTGCTCCAGCCATGCTCAGCTGCTCACCTCCCTTCCTCACCATATAGCTCCTACTCTTTCTTCAGCCCTCTTCTTCCAGGAAGCCTTCCTTGATACCACTCCCTTAATCCAAGTCTGCTTTAGTTCTCCCCCCATGTTATCCTGTAGCCCTCATGCTGCTTCTGTAACAGTGACAGTGACAGCATATACCACACCATATTTATTTCCCCATTTTCTTGTTTATGAGCCAACCTTAACCTCTTCTTTCTTCCACCCATTCCCTGGCTTGCCTATATTGTTCACCATTGAATCTCCAGTATCTACCATGGTGTCAGGGGATTGATAAACCATTTCTTCAATGAACAATCCTTGCTACATGTACCTTTCCTATATGAAAAGTGCTCTATGGATGCTAATAATTAAATGAATGTCTATTGATTGCTCCCCTTCCCAGTATGCTGGTTGAGATGATGTTGGTCGTGTACTTCTTCTACCAGTAGAGAAAGTCTCTGAGGTCATAGCCATCATCCCCTGACATAACATGTGGCTGTAGTTAAGCTGTCCCAGTTAGAAGAACTGAGTCAGAGCTGGAGAGAGAAGGCTCATAGTCAATGCACACTCAGGAAGGGAAGATTTTCAGATAGATAAGGGTAGCTAGCACAATGTAAGTTTTAGAAAGGGCTAGAAAGTCAGGGTTTTACCTGGGGAAGTTGGGAATGACCTGGACTTTGACCGTGTTAAGAAGCAGCAGAGATGTCATAGAGGCTTCCGTGAAAAGCCTAGCTTCAGGTAAAAGGTTTAGTATTTGGATCAGCCAACATTTTCCCCCTTCTTGACCCAATCCATCATCAATGGATGGTCCAGGAGGAGATCCAGTAGGGGATGTCCCTAGACCAAGAGCAGGTATCTAAACTACCCTAGGGTCCAGCCTTAACCACGGGCTCAGGGGCCCAGGCTCCTGCTCTGGGGATCGCCCTGCATTGCAGACCCCAAATGTTCCCATTCTGGCCCAGTCTCCTTTCTCAAGAGTGCTCTTGGTCCAGCTCTGCCATGTACTCTTCCATTATAAGGTTAAACCTAAGTTCAAGTGCTCTTTACCACTACGGGATGACTAGAATTAGCAGTAACATATACATTTTCAATTTTCTAGAAAGAGGATAGTAAATGTTCCTAACACAAAGAAAGGATGAACGTTTGAGATGATGAGTGTGCTAATGACCTTCGTCTGATCACCATATATTATATATATTGAAAATCACTATATATCTTATGAATTCAGTTATTATTTTTCAACTAAGAAAAGAAAAAAGTGTTTTCATTATGTCAAAATAAAATACTCCCTCCTTCAGGAGATACAGAAAATGAAACCAAAGGCTTGGGCTGCTAGTAACCAAAGGCTTGGGCCTGGGGCTTTGTCCACACTGCTGGCTCTGGTGACCTTTCTTGGAGGCTTACCTGAAGCTCTGCCAAACCCTTTCTTCTTCCAACTTCGCTTCAACATCAGAGATCTGGAGTCTGAGAGCCCTTTAGGTTTCGCCTCCACCACTGGAGTGTACTCTGTGTGATCCAGTCAAGACAGTGGAGAACCCCCTGAGTCCCAAAGAGGGACTCCCTCAACTCTCCTTGGTCATTCCTGCCAGTTCCTCAGGCCCTCAGCTGATGCCACATAACACAGCAACAGTTGAGAATCAAGAGCCAGGATCTGTGATTCCAACTCTGCTGTCATAAGGACAGCCGACCGCTCCCCCCCCTGAAAAGTGGGCGAGACGGGGCTGCCCCTGACGGAAATGGAGACACTGGGCGTAGGGCACAAGGAGAAGGCAGGAGGTGCCGTGCAAGTCTGAAACTCTGCTGTCATTAACTTGCCATCTCCAGCGCCTCCCAGTATGGCTCCCTGGCTCTCCCCCCTGCCCGCCGTGTTCAGTGGAGTTGGAGCTGGCTCCATGTGGTTGCCCTTCCACCCTAGGGCATGCGTGCTAAATTCATGCTAGGAAAACAACTAGGGGGCAAACAGCATAAAACGCAGAGGTCTGGGGAAAAGCAGGAAAGGGATCAATCTGGGACTCTGGCTCAGTGAGGCGCTGAACTCCTCTGGGGCCCTGACCTGGACAGGGGATGGAAGGATAGGCAGCCTTCAGGCAGTTAAGAAGAAGAACCTTGCTCCAGAAATCTCCACCTTCATTTTTGTTTCCCGCCTGCTGGCTCAGTCTTCTCCTTTCTTTCTCCCATTCTCAGGCCTGGGAGTTTGTACTTCAGGCAGGAGAGACTGCAGGGCTCACTGTCCAGGTGGCAGCCCCAGGTTCTCTGCCCTGGGCCCTGTGAGCCCAGGTGTTGGAGAGTATCTAGTCTCCGGCAGTCGTTCATTTGGTGCCTGCTTCGCCGGGCAGCTGATGCATAACCTTACACGGGTGTCAAGGCTCTTGCCTGTTCTGAATGTGAAAAGGGCAAAAAGAAAAACAAAAAAGAGGAAGGTCTGAGTTTCATGTCTGTTAAAGCCATTCTTCTCTGGCCTTCATCAGCGTGTCTTGCTGGGTCATTATTTCTAAAGTGCTAAGGCCTGGCTCATTTCCCAGGACAGAGGGTGTTGTATTTCCCTGGGTCCCACGGCTGGTGCCAGCAACTGAGCTCCAGCTGGGACCTTGGTGGGAGGTAGTGGTGGTGGTGATTCTGTGGCCATCCCTGCAATTGCCCTCCTCTGACCTGGCTCTTGCCACCTGTGATTCACACGATAGACTCTCTCTGGTCTCATCTGGCCAGGCAACAGCATTGGACCCTGTTGGTTGTTGCATTTGAACTGATCTTGTCTGCTCTTTGGGCTTCTAAGGCCTACTTTCTCCTGCATCTGCCACTGCTCTGACTATTCTCTCTTGAGCTCTCAGGTGGATTCTTCTTCCTTGCCCTGTGATGCTGCCTCCAGCTGACTATCCCTGATGATTTCATGATCTTCCATGTGTTGGTACATCCAGACTACACTTCTGGCTGAATTTCTCTTCCCCAGTGTTCTGCAGGCACCTCAAATTCAACGTGACCCAGGCTGAATTCTCTGCCTTTCCTCTCAGTTGGTTCATCTGCTCTCGCTGTCTGCCTGACTATATGAAGGGCACTGCATTCTCCCTTTGTGCTAGCCAGAAGTCAGGATTCCGGCCAGAGGCCTCGCTTACTCTTCCCTCCCCTCACCCAATCCCCGTCAACTAATATGCAAATCCTGTTATTTGTTAACATCATTTACTTCTATCTGCTTCTCTCTATCCACACTGTCTCAGATCAACCCTCTGGTCTGGGCCACTGCAGCTGGGTCTGCCCCTTCTCCACACCACACGCAGCGCAATGCCTGTGCCACAGGAAGACTCAGTAGATGTTGGTCGAGTGAATGAATGAAGAAGTGGATGAGTTATGGGTAGCAATTCCTTGCTTAGAGAAGTAATGCAGGGTGGCTGTTCTGCAGCCAGTTGGTACTGTGAGTTACCGTCAGGGATCACCATTCTCCTTCTCATTTATTGTTAGTGGAGATGCTTGGGCATTAAATTCTTTTAGCATGAGACTCATGTGATTC
The DNA here is from genome assembly GCA_963573935.1 of Arctocebus calabarensis. NCBI lineage: Eukaryota > Metazoa > Chordata > Mammalia > Primates > Lorisidae > Arctocebus > Arctocebus calabarensis. Next base: position 30,680 of record CAUYON010017695.1, read on the forward strand.
TGGAGCCTGAGGTTATAGTTCAGCATCTACAACTTGCTTACCACGTAAAAGGTCTTTTCTGAGACTATTTCTGTCCCCAAGAGCACTGCGAAACCAGGGAGCAAGGAGCCTGCGGTGTTCATTTGGGTGCATCTGCCATGCTGCATTCTCCTTGGGGAGGGAGAAGGACCAGGATACTGATGGATTCTGCAGAAGGGCCGGAATCCATACGCAGTATCTTGGTAGTTTTTCAATGTGAAACATTGTTCAATCCTCCCATCATCAGTCAGTCCCCCCAGAAAGTTCTAATGCGGGCTTCCAGGCCTCTCTATTCCTCGTTCCCTCATTGCAAAATGGACTTGGTCTTGGGGATTCTGAAAGCCCCTTTGGAGAGCCCTGATGCCTAAACCAAAGGTAGTATGTACCCACTGAACAGATGACTCCTATCTCACTTTCCCTTATATTTTGAATTGAGTAGAGGTTTTATATTTAGGTTGAGTAGCTGACTGGGTGACCCCAGCAAGTTCCTTGGGCTCTTTGGACCTGCTTTATGACACTTTACCTGGAGGTATGGTCAGGGTCACATGAGTCCTTGGAGTCCTTTCTGGCTTTCCTTCTGCTAATTCTACTCTTCCAGTTGTAGCTTCCAGTGAGGCCGGAGTACCCTGTGATAATGTAGCCCTGTCTTTCTTTGGTAAATACCTGGTCATATGTCCTATTCCCTATTGTACTGGATCTTTTTGGAAAACCAGCTGTGTGCCTCTTCTATGTCATTTTTCCCGTTCCCTGTCCCTTGTAAACGTTCTGGAGTGGAGAACCAGCATACAGATAAAAGATAAAGTAAGTAAAGATAGCATCGGAAGTTAGCAGTCTCGGAAAAATGTTTAATAGCAACTATTTTAGCTCAGTTTCCTGCCTCAGCAGATCCATTCCCCACAGCATATTATTTTGCAGCACTTTATCCTGTCCAATTTTAGATAATGAATAATAACAATTATACCAGGTGTTGCTCCAGCAATTTCCTCTAAGGAGCCAAAGGTGACTTAGCACATCTTGGAATCCTTCTCCAGCATTCTAATCCTGAGAGATCAAGAGGATCCAGAGACAGTGGGGGGAAGGAGTGATCATGACTGGGGATGGAGGCTCTGGGGAGGGAGACTTTGTCAGGGTCAGAGAATTGGCTTCAGGGCCAAGGCCAAGCCTAAGCCCTGGTCATCCTGAGCGTTAGGTTGCTGTGTTGATTCCCAGTTCCTGCTAAATTCATCCTGCCTTTTCTGTCCTCTGCAAGGTGCTCTGTTGTCCCCTACAGAATGCCAAGGAGTTCCATTTCCTCCAGGGTTGGTGCCTTTTTGGCTCAGTGGCACAGCCTTGGCTGGTCTGGCAGCCAGACCCTGTAGTTCACCTTGCCGGGGGTGCCAGGACCAGATTGCGGTTGGGTGTGGCTGGCATTTCAGGCTGTAGGACGTGGCTTAAAGAGGGGCTGCTCAACCATGTGTATGGAGCTTTTCTGAATCCATCTGTTCTGTCATTAAAGATCACCAAAATAAACGGGTCGCGGGTCACCCTGCCTCCAGGTAGGGAAGGTCAAATGTTATATGTAGCGTTTTCTAAGCTGGCACCTCACATTTTCTCTTTCAATTTGCTCTCTGTCCTTCTGTAGCCTGCTCTGTAGAGCTTTCCTTGGAAAGGTGACATTCCTGGCTGATTGAGTCCCCCTGTGGGGAGTGCATACAGGTGCATCAGCAGGAGGTCAGAGAAGGGGGAAGGAAGATAGAGAATGAGGTCAGAGTGTTTATTTCTCCAGCTCTTTCCCTACAGGGTCCTGTCAACTGGCTCCTTCTCTGACCTGAAGCTTTCACGTAGTGCACCCACCCAGCCTTCACCATCTCTAGGTTCTCCCTGATACTTAGGGGTCATTGAAGAGCTCTTCCATTGCCAATCCTGGGCAACTTCCACTGTAGCTTCCACTGAACTCTGCAGACAAACAGGAATTACCGATATCATTCACTGAGGACTTGCTATGTGCCAAACATGAACTATCTCATTTAAGTCTTGAACAGTCTTCTGAGCAGATCTGCTAATAGCCCCAATTTATAGGGGAAACTAAGACACAGACAGGCTCGGTAAATTTCCCTAGGTCACATTAGGGTGGTTTCAAATGTAAGCAACCCTCTTCTAGAACTCAGACTCCCCTTGATTACCAATGTCTCTAAACCAGTCACCTCAGCATTACTTGGGAACTTGTCAGAACACAAATTCTTGCCTCATCCCAGACCTGTGGAATCAGAAGTTCTGGGAGTGCGGCCAAAAATCTGATGTCCAGGAGATTTTGAAGGACACTTGCTTATGTCACCACACTACAACAAACCCCAACATGTGCTTTGTGAATTCTGCACCCACTGAGCCTTGTGTGGCTGAGTCAGCATGACTGATTCCATTCTCCATGGACTGATTCCATTCTGGCAAACAGGCTGCTTGTAGCACCCGTGCATTGCCCTTGGCTTTGGCAGTCCTTCTTTCCTATTTTCTGGGTGATTGAGACCAGCCAGAAGCCCAGGTTCTCACGGTTGCTTTCCTGGGCCTGTGCACCTATTTTGCTGGCACTGCCTTTCACTAATCTTCTTTTTCTGGACCTTGGTTCCCTAGTTGTGAGCATGGTGGTAATAAATAATGGGCCAAACTTGTCCATGGATATGTTCTACTTGGCCTCATAGAGGCTGACAGTAGGAAATGCCTGATCACAGACAGCTGCATGGGACATTGGACCCCTCTCAGAGGGTGCCTGATCACTTTCCACCTGCCACAACCTCCCTGCTGGCACCCGGTGGATGTCACCATCACCTGCATCCCCACTCCATGGGCTCACATCAACTGCATGGATCCCTTAGACCTGCTGGCCTATCCTTGGGCTCAACAGCATCTTATCCAGTTCCTCCTCTTTCTATACATTGGAGTCCAAAGCCAGAGAGGGTAGAGATTGAGTCAGGGACACCCAGCAAGTTAATGACAAAGCAGGGACTAGAAGTAAGAGCTCCTGGGACCATGTGTGGGCTCGTACGCCTCTGAGCTGTCGTAGACTGCACAGTTAGAAGTTTTCCTCTTCAAGATTTTTTGTAAGTCTAGAGAGAAAGGAAGGCTCTCTCTAATTTGTTGGAGATGGGTTCCAGCATGGGGTGATTCATGACTAGGGCCAAATATTTGTGTTCAATTGGGAAAATGACAAGGCACTTAAGAGCAAGTTCAGAACACTACACTTTTTGACCTCAAAAAGATGACTTTTAACGGGAAAACATTCTAGCCAGGAGCTGTTATTATTGACCGCTTACACCTCATGGTCTTGACCCTGGAATGTCACTGACTCTTGTGAGTCTGTGTTAAAATATGGGAGGCAGTTCCTTCAGGCCTGAGTCCAGGTTCTTCCAATCTCTAACTCTGTCACCTGAACCAGTTACCTATTTTCCCTGGGCCTCATTTTTCTTGTGTATAAAGTGGGAATCATACACGTGTAATCCTTTCTTCAAAAGATTAGTGTGAAGATCAAATGAAATAGTGGTAAAAATGCACTCAGCATAGGGCCTAGTCAACAAATGGTGACTGTTGTTTTGGATTGCTAACTACTCATCTGTTTGGGATGAATTCAGAAAAGCAGACTTGGTCTGCATGTTAAAGTGAAGGCCCGAGAAAACAGAGAGCGACTTATGGGCCTGGGTCTTCTGGGAAGATGCCTGGGGAATGGAAGGGAAGCTGGACCCTGAAGAAGCACTCTGAGTGCTCTGCAATCCAGCAGTGTGAAGCCGTGAGTGCTGTCATTTACTGACATAATGGACTTGAGGGGAAGCCACCTAAACTCTCTGGGTTTCAGTCTCCTTTGCAGGCTGTTTGTCCATCTATCCATCTATTCATTTAATACTTTGTCCCCTCCATAAGCATCTACTGAGAATGTGCTACCTTGCCATCCTATGCATCCTATCCATGGCCAACCTGTGCATTAGGATAAGCCCTAGAGATGCAGTCAGGGTCAGAAAGGGTCCTTGCTTTAGCAGGGGAGTTGGACAAGGGCACCAGCAGTGACAGGGTGGAGGAGGGACAACAAGGGAGGACTTACAGAGGGGGTGGTTGGGAGGAAAAGATAAGACTCAGAATTGAAAGTAAGACTTCACCATTTACTAGGAACAGCAAGGCAGGAAGAAAAGGGAGGCAAAGACATATCCCTTGAAGGCTGAAAGCTTAAATTCTTTAACATTTCTTAAAAAAGCAAAACTGCAATCTTTCTTTTATACAGAGAGAAAACTTAAGAATTGCCTGTGCTTAGCTAGGGAGAGGGAATTTCAGGAAACTCCCCATTACAGTTCAAGGGACTGTAATACTCATGGAAGAGGAAAACCCAAGGTATCTAATAAGAAATCTTGAGATCCTCTGATTAGCAAATTCAAGGCTTGACCTAAGAAAGGAGCCTGGTAGACAAGGAGGACCTGCGATTCTGTTGGGATTTGCCTTTATCACAACGGCAGAACACATGTGTTGTGATTGATTTCTTCATGAGGGTGCTTGACTTGGGTGGGGAAAAGGTGATCAAAACGGACTTGCCATAGTGAGTGACACCTGAGGGGAGAAGCCTGAGCTGGAACCCAAGGAGCGGGCAGGGGTTTAGACCATGGTCGTGAGTGGAGGACTTTCAGTAAGTCTTGCTAAAGAATTGAACTTTTTCTGGAAGGACTCTGGTAGCTAGAGTTTATGCTTTGGCCTCAGGGAGGAAGTGTCTCCCTGAGGAGCAAATAGCTGGCCCACATTCCTGGGCTCTGAAATACCCAGCCTCCTTCTGAGATAAAGCAAGGCAGAGTGGGGGCTTTATGTAGGGGGGCATCTCACCCAGCGGGCCAGAGTCAAGCTTGGTGGTTGAAGAAATGCCTTGTCACTGTGGGTCCTCGGGGCTCTCTGCTGTGCACTTGCCTGGTATGAGGTTGAGAGTGGGTCTCCAGGAGGGGCCCCCAGCTGCTATGTCACTGTACTTCTTAGCTCTTTTCTCTGTACAGACCCCACACCCTCCATGCGCACACACCTTGACAATTTGTTAAGGGATTCATCCATCCATTCCTTCTCTTGCTCATTCATTCATGCACTTGACAAATATTTATTGACTACCTGCCAGGAGCAAGGCATAGTTCTATAAGCTGGGATTATCGTGGTGAGAGTCCTGGCACTGGCATCAGGTACAGAGGAGGAGGCAGACAATAGACACACATGTGAGGCAGTGTTAGGAACCAAAGAGAGCGCTGAAGAGAAATAAAGCAAGTAAGGAACTAGATGGGGGTGGGGGGTTGCAGAGAGGGTGGTCTGGAGAGAGCACTCTGAAAAGGTGACATTTGTATGAAGACCTGAGTGAGAGGGAAGAGTGAACTGTTCAAATGTCAGAGGAAACAACTGGTGTGTAGTCCCCAGGTTTGGTGGTGTACAAGGATCAGAATGAAGGTCAAGGTGAGGAGGCTGAATAGTGGAGGGTTGTGGGGTAGGAAAGAGTGCAGTGTCTTATAGATATCCAGGGGATGCAGGTGTCTGAGGGTTAAAGTTTAGCACCCTGGAACACGGAGGGGATGGCAACTGGAACTTCCTACATCTCTTTTTAGCACATGCCTTTCCTTTGCTTCTAGGTATTACCTTTTCCAGGTTTCATGACCCATACAAATTCCACTGAAAATGGCCTTTTGGATTTGTCTTTTTTCTCTCTTTTTCCTATCACTACTAAAGTGTACTTTCCTCTCCTTTTAGGATTGAAGGGACCTGATAAGTGAGTTCACACGGAAGTGTTAATTTGACAGGTATATTCTTAAGAGTCTTTGATTTGGGAGTTTTGGAATTGATAGGACAGATAGAAAGGGAAATACTGCATCTAGATTTTGTAGGCTTCAGGTCCAAGGATTGCTTATTTTAGAAATAATAGGATTTGTCTATTATCTTTCTAAATTTTCTCTCTGTGATTCCATCAGATTTTTTTTCCTTTTTAAAATTTTTGTAAAATACACATACTGTAAAATTTATTTTAACTATTTTCAAGTGTACATACAATTCATTGATATGAAGCACCTTTGTGTTGTTGTACAACCATCAACACCATCCATCTCCAGAACTTTTTCTTTTCATCTTGCAATACTGAAACTCTGTACCCATTAAACAATTACTCCTTATTCCTTAGTCCTCTTAGTTCCTAGCTGATAAATGTAATTTTTGACTACTCTATCTCATATAGGTATATTTGTACAGTCTGTCTTTCTATAACTGGCTTGTTTCACTTAGTGTAATGTCTTTAAGGTTATTCCACATTGTAGCACATGCCAGAATTTCCCTCTTTTTTAAGGCTGAATAATATTTCATTTTATGTATAATTAATATTTTGTTTATCCATCATCCATCAGTGGAGGCCTGGTTTGTGTCCATGTTTTAACTATTGTGAAAAATATTGTTGTGAATATGGTAGTACAAATATCCCTGTCAGAACATGCTTTCAATTATTTTGAGTATATACCCTGGGTCTTATGGAAATTCTGTTTTTAATTTTTAAGGAACCACCATACTGTTTTCCACAACAGTTTTATCATTTTATATTCCCACCAACAGTGCACAAGGGTTTCAATTTCTTCACATTCTTGTCAAAATTTTTTCTTCTCTTTCTTTCTTTTTTTTTTTTTGAGACAGAGCCTCAAGCTGTCACCCTGGATAGAGTGCTGTGGCATCACAGCTCACAGCAGCCTCCAATTCCTGGGCTCAAGCGAGTCTCCTGCCTCCACCTTCCAACTACCTGGGACTACAGGAGCCTGCCACAATGCCCGGCCATTTTTTTGGCTGCAGCTGTCATTGTTGTTTGGTGTGCCCAGGCTGGATTTGAATCCACCAGCTCAGGTGTATGTGGCTTTTGCCTTAGCCACTTGAGCCACAGGCGCCAAGCCTCTTTCTTTCTTTTAAATAATATATATTAGCTCTTCTCTGAGTGCAAGGTGTTGTCTCATTGTAGTTTTGATTTGCATTATTCTAATGGTTGGGTCTATTAGGTTTTTGCTTCATCTATTTGTAACTTTTATTAGGTAAATAAACATTTAGAATTATGAACCCTTTGTCACTAAGGGCTCTTAAGAGAGCCCTTTATCATTATGAAATGATACTATTTTTACTAATGATATTATTTGATCTGAAATATATATTGTTTGATGTTAATACAGCCATTTCAGCTTTCCTTTAATTAGTTAGAATTAACATGGTCTATCTTTTTACATTTAAACATTTTTATATTGAGAGTAAATTTCAAATAGAGTGGTATATGTATGTTTTTTAAATCTAATATGTCAACCTCTACCTTTTAATTAAGGTATTTAGATCATTTACATTTAATGTAATTATTGAAGCAGTTGGGTACAAACCTACCATCTTGGAATTTATTTCTATATTACTTATCTATTCTTTGTTACCTTTATCTTATTTTTCTGCATTTTGGGGGTTTTTATGAAGTAGCCACTTTAGGGTTTACAATGTATATATCGAACTTATATCATAGTCTACCTTCCAGTGATATTATAGCACTTCACATACACTAATCCCCCCAGTATGTGCAGGAGAACCATTTCAAGACCTGCAGTGGATGCCTGAAACCAAGAATAATATTGAACTTTATATATACTATATATTTTTTGGTATAACAACCAAGACAGCTATTAAATGACTAACTGGCAGGTAGCATATATAGCATGTATACCCTAGACAAAAGGATGATTCATTTCCTGGGTAGATGGAAAGTGGGACAGCACAAGTGTCCATCTTGCTGCTAAGAACATCTACTATCGAGTGTGCAATTTAAAGCTTACCAATTGTTTATTTCTGGAGATTTCCATTTAGTATTTTCAAACCATAGTTAACCTTTGGTAATTAAAACTATGGAAAGCAAAACCATGGATGAAAGGGGGCTATTGTATAAGAATCTTACCACAGTATATTTTATTTCTCTCCTTCTGGCCTTTGTACTATTGCTGTTATACATTTTTATTCCTACATATGTTATAATTCCCATAAGAAGTTTATAAAATTTAAATAGTTAATGATTTTCTAAAGAGATTTAAGTAAGAAGAAAAAGGTCTTTTGTATTTACCACATAGTTACCATTTCCAGAACACTTCATTCTTAGTGTAGAAACACATTTCCATCTGGTATCAATTTCCTTCTGTAGTGATGAATGATGCAATCTTTCAGTTTTTGTATGTCTTGAAAAGTCTTAACTTTGCCTTTATGTTTGAAAGATATTTTCACTGGGTATAGAATTTAAGTTGACAATTTTTCATTTTTCCTTTGGAAAAGATGTTGTTATCTTGTCTTTTGACTTGTGTTGTTTTTATATGAATTTGACTGTTAATTGTTATCTTAGTTTCTTTGTGTATAAAATGTCCTCTGTATCCCTGCTTCCTGCCATTTTTAATGTTTTATATTTATCAGTAGTTTAAAACAATTTAACCATCATGAACCTTGGCATAGTTCTTTATTTTTGTTTTTTAACTCATATTTCTTGTTCTCAGGGTTTGTTGCAGTTTTTGATGCTGTGGGTTTATGATTTTCATCAATTTGGAAGATTTCAGCCATCATTTTAATATTTCTTAACATTTTTTTGTCTCTTCCTCTTTTGCATACTACAATTACATGCATACTTGGGCTACTTGAAGCTGCCCCATAGCTCACTGATACTCTGCTTAACTTTTTGGTCAGTATTTTTTCTTTCTGGGTTTTATATTGGCTAGTCTGTATTGTCTTGTGTGAAGTTCACTAACCTTCCCTTTTGTTAACCTTATTCAGAGTATTTTTTAAAATCTCTTATGGGTTTTATCTCTAGAAGTTCAATTTGGGTCTTTTTTTTTTTCAGTTTTTGGCTGGGGCCAGGTTTGAACCTACCACCTCTGGTATATAGGGCCGGCACCCTACTCCTTGAGCCACAGGCACCACCCAACTTGGGTCATTTTTATATTTTCTGTGTCTCTACTTAATATGCTCAATCTTTCCTCTAGCTTCCTAAAAACATGAAATAAAGTTATAATAACTATTTTAGTGTCCTTGTCTACTAATATCTGTGATACTTCTGGTTTAAGTTTTAAGTCACTAATTTTTCTTCCTTTTAGAAGTAGTACTTTCCTGCTTCTTTGCAAGCCTAGTTATTTTTGACTGGATGCCAGCCATTGTGAATTTTACCTTGTTGGTTTCCAGGTAATTTTGTTGTTGTTGTTGTTGTTGTCATTGTTGTTTAGCAGGCCTGGGCTGGGTGCAAACCCATCAGCCCCAATGCATGTGGCTGGTGCCATAACCACGGAGCTATGGGCACTGAGCTACTTGCTAGGTATTTTTTTATTTTTATTTTTATTATTTGTTGCTTGATGACCTCATCTTTGTTTTATTTTTATTTTTATTTTTTTCCTTTTATTAAGTCATATACACATAGATCATGGATACATTTATGCTTTTGTGGGATACAATGAGTTGATTTTTCTAATACAAATTGGAATGGTTACATCAAACAAATTAATGTAGCTTTTATCTCATTAACTTAATTATTGTGTTAAGACATTTATGTTCTATACTTGGTAGATTTGACTTGTACCCTTACAATATGCTCCATAGGTGTGGTCCCACTGTTTACCCTCTCTCTATCGAACCTCCCCTCTCCTCTCCTATTCCCCTCTATTTCTCTCCTTCATCCTAGGCTATAGTTGTGATCTATCTTCTGTAAGAAAATGTGAGTAATTATAAATTTGTTTCATGAAAGTATTGAGTACATTGGATACTTTTTCTTCCATTCTTGAGATACTCTGCTAAGAATATTTTCCAGTTCCATCTATATAAACATAAAAGAGGTATAGTCTCCATCTTTTAAAGGCTGCATAGTATTCCATGGTATACTATATCACAATTTATTAATCCATTTGTGGGTCAATGGGCACTTGGGCTTCTTCCATAATTTGGCAATTATGAATTGAGATGCAGTGAACAATCTGGTGCAAATATCTTTGTTGCAAAGTGATTTTTGGCCTTTTGGATATATCCGTAGTAGAGGAATTGCAGGATCCAATGGCAGGTCTGCTTTTAGATCCCTGAGTGTTCTCCAAACTTCTTTCCAAAAGGAACACATTAGCTTGCATTCCCACCAGCAGTGCAGAAGTGTTCCTTTTTCTCCACATCCATGCCAACATCTGTAGTTTTGGGATTTTGTTATGTGGACTACTCTCACTGGAGTTAGATGGTATCTCAAGGTGGTTTTGATTTGCATTTCTCTGATGATTAAAGATGATGTGCATTTTTTTATGTGTCTGTTGACCACGCGCCTGTCTTCTTCAGAGAAGCTTCTGTTCAAGTCTCTTGCCCACAATGAAACGGGATCACTTATTCTTTTCTTATTGATAAATTTGTGTTCTCTGTGGATTCTGGTTATCAAACCTTTGTCAGAAACATAACCTGCAAATATCCTCTCCCATTCTGAGGGCTATCCACTTGCTTTACTTACTGTGTTCTTGGCAGTGCAGAAGCTTTTTAGTTTGATCATATCCCAGTAATATACTTTTGGTGTTGCTTCAATTGCCCGGGGGTCCTTCTCATAAAGTGTTCTCCCAGGTCAATTTCAAGTGTTTCCCCTGCACTCTCTCCAAGAATCTTTAGTTTCATGTCTTAAATTTAAGTCTTTTATCTAGTGAGAGTCAATTTTTGTTAGAGGTGAAAGGTGTGGGTTCACTTTCATTCTTCTACAAGTCTCCAGTCAGTTCAACCAGTACCATTTGTTAAATAGGGAATCTTTCCCCCAGTTTATATTTTTGATAGGTTTATCAAAGATCAAATGACAATAAGTGTCTGGGTTTATCTCTTGATTCTCAATTCTGTTCCATACATCTGTCTCTCTATTTTTATGCCAGTACCATGATGTTTTGATCACTATAGATTTATAGTATGGTCTGAAGCCTGGTAGTGTGATTCCTCCTGATTTGTTTTTATTTCTGAGTAATGTCTTGGCTACTTGAGGTTTTTTCTGTTTCCGTATAAAATGAAGTACTAATTTTTCCATGTCTTTAAAGTATGACAGAGGTGCTTTAATAGGGATTGCATTAAATCTGTAGATCGCTTTGGGTAGCATAAACATTTTAACAATGTTGATTCTTCCCAGCCATGAGCAGGGTAGGTTTTTCCATTTGTTAACATCTTCAGCTATTTCTTCTCTCAGACTTTCATAATTCTCTTTATAGAGATCTTTCACATCCTTTGTTAGGCACACTCCTAGATTAGTTTTTTTTTTTTTTTAAATGTATTTTCTATTTCTAAGCTTTGTTCTGAGGTGCACTTAAATTACTTGGACAATTTCATCCTTTTAGGTTTTAATCCTTTTGGGTTTTACTTTCAAGTTCTGTTCGGTGGTATCTTTGGTCTAGAGTTAATTTTCCACTATTGAGGGAAAAAACAATAACAAAACATCTCTGAGTATTCACCAATTATGAAGTTTTCCATGCTGGCCTAAGGGAATAAGAACTCTTCTTGGCTCTGTGAGTGCCACAGATTACTCCCTCTATCTTTTCAGTAGTTTTTTTTCTGGATTTGGGTAGTTTTTTCCACACTCATGGTTTGATTGATGTCAGCTGAAAACTTGAGGGAGCTCTCTAAAGACCTCCAAAATCCCCTCTCTGTATACACAGTGTTCTGATCTCCACGTCTGTAACTTGCAAACTTTTGCCACCTTACGGCCTCAGGCTCCCACCCCCCATCTCTTCCACTGAGAGGTATTACTGGATCTGTCTGGGTTTAATCTCTAGGTGGAAGCCTGCCTGGATCCTCTCCATAGGCATAAGCTGGGACAATCACAGGTTTCATCTTGTTCATTTGCCATCTCTTGGGGATCTTGGTTTTTTATTGCCTGATGTTCAATGTCTCAAAAACTGTATTTTGTCTGGCTTTTTAACTGATTGTTGGAATTGCCTAAGGGTGCTTAAAAAATCCAGATTCTTGGACTCTCTATTGACTAATGTGAGGCCACCTTTGGTGTAGACCTGGAAATTACCCTGTGGCTAATGTTATTCCCTTTCTAGCTGAAATGCTGGTATTGTCTGTGTTCACACTGGAATCTCTGATGAGTCAGTGACTTCTGCTGAGAATCTGAGTGGAAATACATTTATTTGGAATAAATGGGTTTACTAGAACTAGGTGGAAAGTATCTGGAGGGGTCTGTGAACACCAGGTGAGAATCTAGATTAAGCAGATGTGGCTGTGGTCTTCATCAGAAACTGGTGATTTTCTTTCTGTCTTATAACATGACTTTTCAGCTTATTTTCTCCAGCTATCAGCCTAATAGCCAGATGCAGGGCCCGAGGCTCTCTGAGGGGTCAGCTCCCGGCTCCTCGCCAGCCACGCTGTGTGGGCTGAATCAGTCAGCTTCTCAGAGCCACGGCAGCATTACCTGCAGAGAGGCCTGGTACTGCCTGGGTGTAAAGAGATGGTTGGGAAAATGTCTAACAAGTACCATTGAATCTGCACTTGAAGCTACTTGTCTACCTGGCTGGAATTATGGGTGCTTAGTAATTGTAATCTATATTTGCAAGATACTTTCTTCTCCTAGAAATATCCTTATCTCCCGGGAGATAAGGCACTTCTTGGTAAAGACTTTCAGAGTGCCATCGAACCCTCCAAGGAGGATGGAGTATTATTAGGATTCTGATGCTTATTCTTCTCAATTTTGTCTTTCTTCTTGCCACCTCTCTACCCTCTCAAGGAGAGTGAAAAGTCTCTGAGGTAGTGGGGAATAGACGCCTCTTTCACTTTACTTTCATGATATATACAGGGCGCCCAAAAATGTATACACATTTAAAGAAAAAAAAGCTATTAAAATTGCAATGGTTAATATACACCGATAACGTTTGTTATCTTGTATATTGTGTCTTGTGTCTCTTGTAATTGCAGAAGTCAAATGTGACTTCAATATTACAATTTTTTTCTCGCCTCAGGTTTATTTGTACAAATAGCATAGGAGGACCTCAGCCCCGTGTGGATGGCAGCCCAGAGGTCACACCAGGCCTTTTGCCTTCATGTTAGCAGACACATGCCTTTACTCTGGAGCCTTCATGGGGGTCTGGCACCTTTGGGAGCCTGAGCTAGAACTGAAGCTCGAGTTGTAGATGAAGCTGCAGTATTGGCCGTTGGCTGGCAGAGCCTGAGACCCTTGGCAATGCGAGCATGAGCACGCTTCCTAAATGGGGGGTGGGAGGGAATGTAGGCACACCGACTGAGCTTGTAGCTGGCGCCCTTTGGGACTTTGGTATTACCCTCCTTGGGCTTTCTGAGGGCCTCGATAGCTTCAGCACGTGTACTCATGGCCTTGGCATTGTCAACCTGCAACTTCTTCAGGCCCTTCTTGTTGTGCTTCTTGGTAAAGCGCACGATCTTCAGGAACTTGAGATCAAGGCCCTTAAGAGATTCCTATCTTTGTGATTGGGGTTTCTTGATGCCATTTCTGTGCCACTTTGGGAACTGGTTGTGTTTGGTGTGGCTCTTAGACTTGGCTAGGTCTGCACCGTGACCCAAGGCTGCCAAAGCACCTGGGGCTGGACAGTACTGCAAGTTTAAAACAGTTTTTTCCTTTCTTAAAATGTGTATACACAGCTCTTTAGGAAGGGCTGTGTTGATCCAGGTGAAGTGTAAGGGTACTGTAGTCCACACATCTTTATTGAGTACTAAGCTTTATACCAAGTATAAAGGTATACAGGAAACAAAGACATATGTGATCTGACTATTGGTCTGAAGGAATTTACTTCTTATTGGAGAAGTAGCACCTACAACTGTGAGACATAAGACAATTTGCTGACAAAACAGTCATGACCAGTAGCAGGTGCCATGAGAGGTCAAAATAGGAGAAGAGACTCGGGTGTCGGAGGCTGGAAAAAATGGCTGATTTCCAGTGATGGCTGGCTTTCTGGAGATGTCAATCCTGTCACACTCAGAAAGCTGGAAGGAAGAAGGACAGAGTCAAAGTGTAGGATGTAGATAATATGTAATGTGTGGAGCCAAGATCAAGCCGACATCAGACGTCTAAGATCAGCCAAAGTCACCGTGTCCAGGGCCAGCAAAAGACCCAGGAAGCACTACAGACAGCTTCCTGGCACAGGGTCAGATGGCGAGTGCTGGACTCCTCATACTCCTGAAGCACACCTGAGAGGTTCCCCTGAATGTTTACACACCTGCCTTCTTGCAGTCATCACCATAGCCCCACAGAGGAAGCAGCACACAAAATTATTGCCATCAGTAGAAGAGGAAACCGAGGGTGTGGAAGGTTCAGCGTCTTTTGCATCGTGGCAGTGAGTGGGGAGGAGAGAAGCGAGCACACGGCTGGCAGGTGCTCTGTCTGTGCAGCGGCCAAGGGGCTGCAGAAGAGGCTCCTCTGCTGATGACCCCGACCTGGGGCAAAGAGAGTCATGAGCTTAGCTCAGACCCCACAGCAATGATTTGACCCGAATCTGAGACTAAAACCAGTCTAACTCCAGACGCAGAGAAGGTGTGAGAGGACGCTGACTGTGTCGTTCTGCTGGGAAAGCAGAGCAGAGAGGAGAGCCAAGAGCTCATTCATTCCTTTAAGATGAAAGAGGGAAAGAGCCTCCCTCGCCTCTGGGAGGGAAGAGGGAAGAAGAGGAGGGGAACGCACAGGGACTCTGCTTTTAAGCCCATTAAAGAGGAAGAGCTAGGCGCCAAGCATCCAATTAACCTGACATCTCTTGTAGCCAAAATATCTGAGGATATAAGAAGAGAATTTAATATGTGGAGGCTCAGGAGACAAGTGACTAATAGTAGAAAACAGCCCTAGTTTATTTAAAAAACAGGTCGGGCCCAACAAATCCAATGGATTCCTTTCCAGCAGGTACTGATCAGGAGGCAGGGGAGTGGGGTGTGGGTGCGCTGCCATTTTGGTTTGAGGCAGGCATCGCTGTTGCACCTTAAAGAAACAGCCGGGGCTGCAGGAAGCTCCAGCGGACGGTACACTGCTGCCCAGGGCTGGGGGCCTTTAGTCAAGCCACACAGGGCTCTGGCGAATCAAGATCCCAGACCCTGAAGGTGGTGGTGCCTACACCCAGTGCCAGCTCTTTCACAGAGGGGAGGTGCTGTCTGTGACCTTTGGCTGTCTCTCACCCAGGTGTCCTCGCCTTGGCTCTGGGAACCGCCATAGCACCCAGACAACGGCTCAGCGGGTGAGAGCAGAATGGACAGTACTTGTCCTTAGCACTGTCACAGCCAGGGTCCCAGGCATGACCCGGGAGCTTGTTGAACAGATAGATTTGGGGTCTTACCCTACAGGTCCTGGTTCTGTTGGTCTGAGGCGGGCCCGGGATCCACCGACCATGGTTGACACAGATTATAAAACAGAAACCCTGTTCTAAATCAGAGTCCAGATTGTTTCCCTCAGAATATTAATTCCTAGAGAAGTTTGTAGATATCCCAGGAAAAAGGTGCCACAGCCAGAAATTTGCTAGCACTAAACACCCTAATTCCCTCTTGGAGATTCCTAATTTATTTTGGCATATTAAAGGCTGCAAAGGATTACAATTAAGAAATCTCTTTAGCTTATCTGCCCGATGGAACTTTTTTCTGGGAGTGCCAGTCCTGTGGAAGACAATGTGAGAAACATACAACTTTAGACCAGCGGTTTTCAAAATTGATGGCGGATCAGCATCACCCTCTGGCCTCCACCCCACAGTTTCTGGGAAGCCCTGGGAATCTGTATTGCTTGTGACCCACAGGGAATGCTGATGCTGGTGGTTTGGGGAACACATGTTGAGAACACTGCCCTAGACCCCTCTTAAGCCCCTGGCTCAGCTGAAGGTCTTGGCAGGCCTCCCTGGCGGCAGCCCCCTGTGCAGTACATTGAGGAGAGGGGCGGTGAGGGACTGACTGTAGCTGGTGGCAGAACCGAAGGGAAGGAGCTTCCAGGGAGCGCAGCCTCTAAGGTAACAGAGAAAGGGCTCTGCCACCGTCCCACAGTGAGAGAGAGACTAGACACAAGGAGAGGAGAAGGTCTAATGGGGCACAGCAGACACTCTGTGACAGGTGTCGGTGGCTGGCCTTGTGGCCCACATTTAGTGCTAGAAAAGGCAGACGTAGACAGCATCTGTGCTAAGAAGCCAGCTCTTGTGAGGGGCATGAGGTTAACTGTTGGTGAACAAAGGCGAGCTAGCCAGGGGTCCCTGGAGTCTGTGCCTAAGAAGATGACACTGTCCTGCAAGAGCAACTGCATCCACCCCCTTCCCTGTGCCTCCAGACTCTGCCTTTCCAGCACCCAGGGTAAGAGGCAAGAAGCCAGGACCACCTGCCCTAGAACAGGACTTCCCTCTGGGGAGGCGGCTTCAACGTTCAGCCCAGATGATAAGATGCTTGGGTGTAGGACAGTAGGTGGAGAGCAGACCGAGGGCCGTCTTTGGCCAAAGGCAGACATGACAACTGTGCAGTTGGAGTGAAATCGTAGGCAATAGGTGAGGTCCAAATGCCCAGCAGAGCCTGGTGTGCCCTGTGGCCACCTGACATTCCACATTAGAATGTTTTCTTTCTATGTAAAATTCAGGTCCCTGTCTAAAAGCAGATAGATGGTGCTAGAAGAGCTAACTCTGTGTGATCACCGACTACATGCATCATGGTTTGGCTCCCAGACAGGATGGAGAAAGGTGTTGTGAGTGTCTAACGGTGACCCCAGGTGGAGGGACGAGCGTGAGGTTGGGCAAGGTGGGACCCTGGGTGGAGGGACGAGCGTGAGGTTGGGCAAGGTGGGACATGGGTAAAAGTGAGTGTGTGGCTGGGGTGGAGCGACAAGATGAGGCCTGGGCAGGAAGCCACCTGCCCCTGTGGCGTCCCCTCCTGCTGCTGTCCAGTCCTCTTTCCTCCCACCCTGCGCTCTCCAGGCCAGGCAGGCCGCTGCTGAGGACAGACGACTCAGGTTAGAAAAAGCTCTCTTGACATTTGGAGAACAGAGCAGGGTTTGGCTCCTCTAGTGGAGCCTCTTGTTCTCAGGAAAATGGTTTTAAAGCTTGGGCTGGAGCCAGCAGGAGCCATTTATAGCCCAAAGGGCCCGGGCTGTTCAGCTGCCTGATGCAGAGCGCTGGCGCGTCCCTTCCCTGTGCGGCTGCCGTGCCTCCCTGTGTCCAGCACCTCCCCCTCCTGCCCTATAGCCTCCTCCTCCTCTCCTCACCTCCCTGCTCCTGTTTTCTTGGCGTTTCCCATTCTAGATCCACTTCTGGTTTGCTCGTGGGATGGGGGACAAATGCCTTTCTTCTGTCAGCCTCAGTTTCTCCATCCACATGCTGGAGCTGAGCCGGGAGGTGCCTGCCTGTGCCGACCTCCACTGAGGCACTTTTCTCCATGTAGTCACTGCCTGTTGGCCCTCTTTCTGTCCCCAGGACTGGCCCCACCGCGAGCACAGAGCCTGGCTCCTGGTAGTAGCTCCCAGAGGCTTGGTTGGACGGAGCTGAGCTACCTGTAGCATCAGTATTTAGATCACGGGCTTCGCCATCAGATGTTGATAGTGGTTGACATCCTGGCTGTGTCACTTGCTATCTCCAGGCTCCGGCAAACGACTGACCATCTTTGAGTTTTGTTTTCCTCTTCAATTTATTATGAGGATTTTATGAAAGCGTATTTGTAAAGTGCTTAGCACTATGCTTTGAGTGCAGCGGGCCCTCAGTCAACGGTCGATCTCATCACCATCATCATCGCCTGTCACCTGACTCGTTTTCAGCTAGAGGTGGGGTTAAGCCAGATGTGCTCTCCCTGAAGCCCGACTCCTGTCTGTGGAAATCCTCCCCTGCCTTTCAGGACCAGCTCAGGGGCCCCTTCCCCAGGAAGCCATGCTGCCTCCTGACCCCTAGCCCTGGTGCTGCTACTGCCCTTGCCTTCAGAAGTCGTGGGGCCTGGGCCTGCTCAGCCCAGCAGCGAGCACAGACTAGGAAGACCACAGATTATTGGAGGGAAGGAGTGTGCTGAAGATGCCCTTGGAAAGGGCGGCCAGTGGGCAGGAGGCAGTGTGGGCAGTGTCCTGATCAGCAGCTGGCAGTAAGAGCAGAAGACAAATCACAGACCCTGACAGTGGAAGGAGATTCTCAGCAGATCAGGGAAGCAGTCAGCATCGGGAGACTTCCAGCAGGTAGCAGCGCCCTGAGTTTGGGCCCATGGGCGGAGGTGGCCGAGAGCAGGGCTGCCGTTCCCAGTGCTGGATCCTGAGGCACCCCCACAGGAAAGGCCGGAGGCCTCAGTGCAGAAACAGGTACCAGAGCTGGACTCCAGGGCACAGCAGGCAGGCCTAGAGTTCCAGGGTGATGCAGGCACAATTCCATGGAGGGGGAGGACCTGGGTGGGACTGACATGTCCAGACGAAAGCAATTTGGGTACAGGGAGCCAACTACAGGGAGCTGCTATAGCTGCAGCTGGTGGGGAGACCAAGTTGGGGGTCAATCTGAGTCCCAGTCCTTTTGCTGACTTCTTAGCCTATAGACACAAGGTTGGAGTTGGAAGGCTGTTGTCCTCTGGCTGAGCTACTGGCTGTCCAGGGTGGCCTAGGGAGGAGGTTGGTCTTCTGCCTTTATAGAGGAGATCACCATCCTCCCCTGAGACCCATCCCCGATGCTCTCAGGTCTCTTCAGGGCCACGGATGGGAGGCAGATGAACCAAGGCCAAGTGTTCAGACCTCTTCTAAGCTGTGGCTGAACTATCTATTATAGCTCTCAAGAGACACATCTGGGTTCCTGTAAGAGTTCCTATTTGCCTATGGAGTTTTTCTCATAGGACCCGCCTGATGACTTGCTATCATTGATGCTGAGTAGGTGGCTGTGGAATTAAAAAGCAACACCCCATGTAGCTGGATATTTGGGGGCCATGGGCCACTGCCACTTTCCACTCATCCCCATTCTCCTGGGAGAGGGTGCACCTGTTGGCAAATGGGCAGAGGGTAAACCCCATCTGCAGGAGGCGGAGCTGGGTTGGCAGCCTTCAGGATCAGGGACTGAGCTATAGTAGCCTCTTTATTGACCCCGTGACCTATGGCTATTGAAGTGAAAGGCTCCCAAGTCCATTCACCCCTTTGTCTCACAGTAGACACTTCATATGTTGGCTGTTGGGGAAAGAGTTGTAGGGAGCCCCATGGAAAAGAAGACCTTGGAATCAGAGAATAAGAAAGCTCAGGGGTGCTTGTGACCTTGACCATGCATGATGCTCAGACCAGCTAGAACTTTTTCCTCTCCTTAATATATTTAAGTAGAGTCAATATTTTATTTTATTTTTTTAGTAGAGTCAATATTGAGGTCAGCTTGAAGCACAAAGCTTTCTTCAGTCCCAGAGGCCACTCTGCACAACTTCCCAAGCCCAGTGTCCTGGACAGCCAAGGCTCAAAGGGCTCTGGCCAGGCTGCGTGGAGGTTGGCTCGGTTCTGGAGCCTGTGCTTAGACACCAAAGTGTAATACTTGGTTCCCACGTCATCTGAGGATGAGCAGTGGCAGAACTGGGGTGGAGGAGGGAGGACAAATCCTCCCCTCTCTGTTGTTTGTTTCTCTGTCCCCAAATCTCTCTCCCTGGTTCCCTGGTGCCTCAAGGTCCTCAGGGGAGGATGTCCCTGGCTCCTCTTCTAGGCTCAGCTTCCCTCTCCCTCCTTCCCTTGGGATCTCCCCAACTGAACCCCTTTGGCAGTCCCACCACGTTGGATGACTCCCAAATCGGAGTGCCAGCTTCAACTTCTTCTCAGAGGTGTGGGATTATCCTTCATCATCTTTTTCAATATTACTACTTTCTGTTACTTGCAAAATTAGTACAGGTTAAAGGCATGAATTCTAGAAAATATAAACAAATGCAAGAAAGAAAAAAATTAATTCTTCACAACCCAACACCCTGCAACAACCCCTGACGATTCCTTCCCCGAGTCTCTCTTGGCATGAATATGTTTTAGTTTCTAAAATGTGGTCCCACTGTTCGTTCTTCTCCCATTTGTCCTCCCCAACAACAATTTATCACCATCATGTCTTTGTGTTACTAAATGTCATTACTCTCCATGACATTTTACATGGCTGCATAGCGTCCTATCAGGTGGATAAACCATAACGTCTTTATTCACTTTTGTTTTGTGGAACATCGAAGTTAACACCTATTTTTTGGTCATTTTAAACAGTGTCGTCATAAAATTCTTACAGCTACCTACTTACAATTATCCATGATTCCCCTTCTTACAGTAAATTCCAAAAAACTTTGATTGCTGGGCTAAAGGATTTGTGCTCTTTAACACGTTCGATGTGTTTTGCCAAGCTGCTTTTCAAAAAGTCTTGACCTTTTTACCTTCCCATTAAAAGTGCAGGTAGTTTGAGGAAGAGGGGGGCTTATCTGGTATTTAGTAATTATAAGGTTTTTAAATTTTAATTTGCATTCACCAGATTTCTAGTGAGGTTAAACATTTCCACTGTGTATTAGTTTTCTATTTGCATTCATTGTCACGCAAATAGATTATAAACGACATCCTTTGTCCGGCATTACATGGAGAATGTTCTCTTTCTTATAGGTTTATAAGAGCTCTGTCTCTAACTGTTGTCTACCATATATGTTAGAACACACTTCTTTGTTTTTCACTTGCCTCTCACATTTGTTTATGGTATTTATTTATTTATTTATTTATTTGAGACAGAGTCTCAAGCTGTCACCCTGGATAGAGTGCTATGGTATCACAGCTCACAGCAACCTCCAATTCCTGGGCTCAAGTGAGTCTCTTGCCTCCGCCTCCCAAGTAGCTGGGAGTACAGGCGCCCGCCACAACGCCCGGCCATTTTTTGGTTGCAGCTGTCATTGTTGTTTGATAGGCCCAGGATGAATTCGAACCCGCCAGCTCAGGTGTACATGGCTGGCGCCTTAGCCCGTTGAGCCACTGGTGCCGAGCCTGTTTATGGTATTTATTGACTGGAACTGCATTAATGTCTGCTTGCTAGACATCTTGTCATATATGACTCAATGACATTTCAGACTCCACAGATCCAAATTGAAATTCATTATTTCCCCCCACCCCAACCTGCGCTTCCTGCTGACTGGCTTATTTTTGTTAATGTCATCACCATCTCCCTAGTCACCCAAGCTTGAGATGCTGCCGTCATCTTAGATTCCAGCTCCTCTCCCTTCCCCTACATTTTGTCAACTGCCAACGCCTGTATCTTCTATTTCTGCAATTTCTCTGGCAGGCAGCCCCTCTGACACCCCGGGAGTCCAGGCTTTCATTATTTCTTGACTGGACTTTGAAAACAGACTCTGAGTTGCCTTGCTTCCCCTATCCCAGTCCCCTCACTCTTTTCCCCTCCCCGGCCCCACCTGGACCACATTCATCTTCCTAAAGCAGAGCTCAAACAATCCCTGCCTACCACCTGGAGACAGCTCCCCATTGTCTTTTGTATTTAATTACAACCTCTTAGCCTGGCCACAATTTCCTTTCAGCTCCATCTCCCACCATCTCAGCCTGCTCCCAAACAAACTCACTGCTTTCCAACTTCTTCGCTTTGTTGCTCAAGACATCCCTTCCTGGTAGGGTTCCCTCCCACCATCTGCACCTACCAAAAGCCATTTAGCCCACCCCCCCTCACCCCCCAACCTTACCCCACTGCCAGCTGTTGGGGTTCCTGACTCTTTGGATTGAATTCTCTCTCCTTTGAATCCCCGGAATAATTGGCTTGAACTTCTCTTGTGGGACAAACATCTTTCTAACCCCTAGTGGAGCTGTTGAAGGTCTTAGGGTCTAGAAAGCAGCGTCCTTGGAAGGCAGAGTTCCTGTATGTCTCTGTTTCTTTCACAGGCTTTGCACAGTCCCTTGCTGTCATAGACATTGAGTAGGTAGCTTTGGAATTAAACGCAACACCCCACATAACCAAATGTGCAGAGATCATGGGCCACTTCCCACCCATTCCCAGCCTGCTGGGAGAGGGCACCTGCCGGCCTTTGGGCAGAGCATCAGCCCCCTCTGCAGGAGGGGGAGCTGGGCTGGCAGCCTTCAGGATGAGAGACTGGGCTACCATTACCTCTTTGTCCCTGAGACCTGTAGCTGTTGAAGTGAAAGGCCCCCAACTCCATTCACCCTTTTGCCTCATACAGTGCATGGCACACGGCAACCACTTCAGAAAGTCTCAGGAGCCTGTGGAAAAGGGGACCTTGGAGAAGACGACAGCTCAGGGGTGCTGGAGACCCTTCTGACCTTGACTGTGCATGATGCCCAGACCAGCTAGGACTTTTTCCTTTCCTTAATATATTTAAATAGAGTCAATATTGGGGTCAGCTTCATGCAGAGAGCCTTTCTCGGCTTTAGAGGTGATTCTGCAGCCTGCATGGGAATGTGCAATTGACACAATCTATTTTTAGCCTCCCAGAAACCGTGACCAACATTCAAGCTGAGGGTGGGCACACCTGCTGCATTCTAATGAGACATACATCCCTGCTTGCCTCTGCCAGCCTGCCCGGGATCTGGCCGACCTGAAATCTGATGTTGCTAAACTGGGAAGTCTGCTTATTTCCCAGGGGTGGTAGCCTAGATACACCAGGAAATGGGACCATCCTACTACCCCAGCTCACTCCCCTCCAGTCCTGGATGGTCTTGATCCCACAGCATGATAGAGGGAAGGGGATCACGTGGATTTCTTGATCTTGCTCCATCCTAGGATTTCCCTGTTTCCCTTGGTAGAAAGGAGATAGTAAGTCTGAGCTGACCCAGTTCACAGATGAGGAAACTGAGACATAGAATAAAACCATGATTTATTAGCAATAATAAAGTACTTACTATGTGCCAGTGCTCTAAAGTTTTTCTGTATATTAGTTCACTCAAATTTCTTAACAATTCTTTCAGGTAAGTTTTACTTTGATCTGCATTTTACGGAGGAGGAAACCGCCACGCCAAGTGACTTCCCAAGGTCACACAGCCAACGAGTAGCAGAGTCGCTGATTCCGAGTCAAGCAGTGTGGCCCTGGGTTTGCACTCTCAATCACTCTGCTGTCTGCCTCTCAGTGTCTATTTTCAATTTTCCTAGAGTCAGGATAGGGTCCGGGAAGCCTGACTTCCAGCCCCAGAGGACCAATGACTAGATTGTGCTGTTTTTTAAATTCTGCCCTGCTTTGAGGCCTTTCCTCTGCCTTGCACGTTTGGGTCTCCTGCACTCTAGGGAGACTCCTCTCCCTGGCATAACTGTGCTTCTGCAGTGGTGTTCAAACTTCTGGGCTCCAGGAGCTCTCTGGGCCTTCGTCCCCTTCTCCCTTCTCTCCATAACCTGTGGAGGAGCAGGGGGCAGGGAAGGGCAACAGCCGTGGGTTTAGAGCTGGGCTGGGTAGCAGGATCGGCACAGAGGCAGCAGGTCCGCCTTCAATGTGGGTATCCACAGTGCTGAAGTTCAGGGTAAAACTGTGAGTCCGAGACCAGGCAGGAGAGACGACAGATGGGAGACCCCAGCACCTGTGACCCCCACAGTTTGGAGGCCCAGTCCTGTGTTAGCTAGATGCTACCTGTTGAGTAGAGAAAAGCCCACGGGCTTGATCTTCCTAATGCAGGTGGCTCAAGAGTTCAAGACCAGCCTGAGCAGGAGCAACACCTTGTCTCTAAAAAAAAAAAGAATGCAGGTGGAGTTTATTTTAACTTAACAGACACTGTGTGCCTGTTAGTAAAAATACTAACTTGTCTATCCCTCAGGACAACTCTAGGAGATAGGGACTGTTTTATTCCCGTTTTATTTTATAGTATTAATTAATTAATTTAGATAGGGTCTCTCTCTGTCCCCCAGACTGGGGGGAGTGTCGTGGCATCATCATAGCTCTCATGTCTCAAGTGATCCTTCCACCTTGGCCTCCTGATGTACTGGGATTACAGACACGAACCACCATATCTGGCCTCTGCACCCATTTTAGAGATGGGGAAACTGAGGCACTGAGAAGTTAATAACTTTGCCCAAGGTTACACTACTAGTAAGTGGAGATCTGGGGCTCAAGACTCAAAGAGACTGACTCTGGAATCCACACTCTCCCCTCCAAGCTGCGCTGTGCCTCTTTCCCTTTGTTGAGTGCTTCCTGTTTGTCTCTAAAGGAAGATGTCACCCTCCCCATTTGACAGATCTGGAAACAGAAGCCTAGATTGCTGAGGTCACCCAGCCAGTAAGAGCTGGAACCAGGTGAAATCTGGGTGGGCTTAGCTCCTAGAAGCCTGCCACCTCCCCACAAATTGTAGCTGTCAGCCTGGCTGCTGGGGATTAGAGACTCACCTCCCCTGCAGGAAGGGCTGCTGCGACTGGCCAGGGCCGGGCTCAGGGAGGGAAATCTCTGCGGGTGGGACCTCACGCCTCTGCTAACATGGCCCCCCCTTCCTTCTCTTCCCCCCAGGTGAGCAGTCCCCCGTCCCACCCCCCTCAGCCTGTCGCCCCACCCAAGCCTGTGCAATGCGTCCACCATGTGTCCACTCAACCCAGCTGCCCAGGGCGAGGCAAGATGTCCAAACTGCTGAACCCAGAGGAGATGACCTCGAGAGATTATTACTTCGACTCTTACGCCCACTTTGGAATCCATGAGGTAAACTAAGGCATCCGGGGTGGGTGGCCACATGGGCGAGGTTGGCCCTGCTGTCTCGTTGTTTTAACTCCTTATCATCATCATGTGGATTTTCCCAGTGCTCCAAGATCCCTGACCCTTTCACCAACTCACGGCCCCTCTGGGAGGGCGTCAGGCCCGTCCTGGGCAGGCGAGCAGGTGAGCCACAGCCAGAGAGAGAGCAAGGGGTGCTTAGGGTTTATTAGTTTTGCATTCCAGCCCCGTCGTCGCTCCCTGACCAGACACCCAGCTCTCCAGTGTGAGCTGGATGGAGTTGGTCCTTGCACCGGGAGCTCCAATGCTTGGGTCCGAAGCTGCAAAGACCTTCTGCAGGTCAGGATGCCCATTCTTTTAGGCCAGTGATCACCTCCAGGGGAAGAGCTACAGGAAGCTTACTTGAGGTCCTAGCCTAGCTTCGACACCCTGATTGATTCTCTGGAAATTCTCATGTCTAAATGCCTATCTGACATCAAAGCAGGGAACAGAACAGAGCTTTGTAACCAGAGGCTTTCTCCAGCACTTTCCAGCTACCCCAAACAAACAACTAGCATTTAACTGAATGCTTGCTGAGTGCCAGGCACGTGCTGAGCACATTACACGTATCATTTCATTTAATCTTAGTAAGAACTCTCTGAAGAAAATATTTCCACCAGCCCCTTATAGTGTGAAGAAAATATTGAAAAAGGGAAAAAAAGTTGCTTGCTATGCAAATGCATTTTCCAAAGAAATCTCGAAGCTCAGCTTTCTAATCAGATGCAGATACTGCCATCAACTCTTCCTGTATCAAAATAACCACAAAGCCATTGCTGAAGGGTGTTTAATAGTATGACCAGCTCCTCAATTTTTAATTTTTAGTGATTACTACCTGCGGGATGTTGTTCCAAGCATTCTATATTATTGGCTCATTTACTCTTCAGGTCAGCCTTGTGAGGTATTAGTATATTGGTATTATTGTTTGTCCCCATTTTACAGATGATCTGGGCCCGTAAAAATCGGATTCTTGCTGTTTCCTTTGCACAAGACCATAAGCTAGTAGACAGCAGAGCCAGAAATTAAACTTTCCTCACTTTTTGGCTCCAGGGGTTTCATTCCAAACCATCATGACATACAGCCTTTAAAACAAGATTCCTTTTTTTTTTTTTTTTTTAAATTTCTGGGAACCTTAAGAATCAAATTGCCTTATTTGTCCCTGCTGGTTCCTTTGTTGCCCACGTGGGGGTGGAGGGTGGAAGAGGGTTCCTTCAGTTACTTTTAGACTTGGGGGTTCAGCTTTATTTAGTTCAGGGAGACTCAAGGTTTGGTACCCTGAGGATTGCTCTCTGAATAAAACCACTAGGCCTAGGGCCTGTAGGGGAGGGACACTGGGACCTGTGCTCTGTTCTGAGTATCCTGGCCCAGGAGGGGCCTGGGCAGCCACACCTGTAGCTCTTAGGAGACCAAATGCCATCTTGCCTCCTTGACCAACTCCCCATTGGGGTGGGTGTGGGGCTGGTGGGAGGAGCTCTATCCTTGGCCTGTGAGGTGCTCTGGGAGGCAGAAGAGGCTCCAAGAGACGCCTCCTTCTCAAGATCCTTCTCCTAACTGAAGAGCACGTCTGCCATGTAATAAGTTCTAATGGACCTGTGGCTCTGGGTACCCATTTTAGTGAAGATTCCTAAAACTAGAGAACAGTTCCAGGGGCCCCCAAAATGCCTCTCCTTGGGCCTCTCTGAAAACTAACCCTTTAGAAACCAGCCTACCCATGATATGCACTTCAAGCCTGGCCTTCCCTAGACTTCATACTCACCTTCTCTCATGGAGCCCGCCACAGATTGCTTCTCCAACACCTCCCTCTCAGATGCTAAGTACTTACTGAGCTGCACCTTTGGCTTAGAATGTGTTCACCTATGCTGTCATTGATCTCTGTAATTCTTTCAGGACTTAATGTCCCCAGCCTGTAACCCAGGCATTGGCACATTGCCTGGTTTGCAAAGGCCTGTTGACATGGCAGCTAATCTAGGTCAGCACTGTCACCCAGCCTCTAGAAGGGCACGATTTCCCCTTGGGGGAGGCCTACAAGGACCACCAAATAAATACTAGGCCAGGTTCCCTTGATATTGTATATTGGTAGAAAAGTCAGATTTGTGCTTAAACATATTTAAACAGGACAGATCGAGCAGGGGACTTAGAGTGAAAGATCTGTGAGTCATAGATAACATTCCCATCCTATGAGAGTCCTTAGCAACCTTCTCATTGGGAAGTACTTTTGGATACCTAGCTTACATCTCTGCTACTGCTGCTGCTGCTATAGGCCATCTTATAGGTCCTTTAATACAGGGGCAGCTACATCACATTTCCTTCACCCCTAGGTCTCCCTCCACCAGGTCATCTGGCATGGAAGAAGGTAGGGAGCATGTGGATGGACTCTTAACACTGTCCTTTGCAGAGAAAGAGCTGCTCACTCCTCATTATCAAGCACCAGGGATCTCTGCTCTGAGCCAGACGGCTTGCAGTGATGCCTTTGCCTCCCTGGTCCAGTTGAGACCCATTTCTCACCATCAGGAGCTGAGCTGTCCATTTGGCAGGCTTGTCCCCATCATTAACAAGATGCTCACACGGGCAGGCGGCAGCACCGCCAGCTTGCTGGTTAATAGTGATCAGTAAGTGTTGAGGAAACATGGCAAGGAGGGGTTGGGTTCAATTAGTCTGTAAATACAAACAGGCAGTCCTGAGCAGGGGGAGGGATCTGCAGCGCATGGCGGGAGGTAATTCTGGACACTTCTGTTCTTCCCAGGCCTCAGCCCACCCAGAGATCACTGCATACAGAGGGCAGGGGCTGGGAGAAGCAGATCGTGGCCTTCTAACCCAGGCCTCTGTAAGGAGACAGAATCTTGGAGAGGAGTCAAAGTGATGATATGTCCTTCCCAAGCTCTCCTCCCAGAGAGGAGGGGGTGGGCTCTATGACCCCTGGATCCCAGCTCTGAATTCTCAGCCTCCTTGACAGGGGGCATTGGGCTTGGTGCCTCAGCCACAAGAAGAATCCCTGCTGAGGTGTCTGTGCTCCCAGCCCCTGAACCCTGGGTGCCAACCTCAATCTGGCCAGCTCCTTTCTTCTGATGACCTTGCTGCAGGTTCTTTTGAAATAGATCCTTCAGGGCTCATTTCCCAGATGTTAGTTAATGTGCCATCGTGTGTTTAACAGGCAGGAAAAGTGGGACACCAAACCATCCACGTCTAGGGGCTGGGAATTGTTTTCAATAGAATGGCCTGTTCTTATCGGAAATGTTTTTAGAGTTCTTTGGGCTATTCTTCCAGGAATGGAAGAAGGGGAGGAAGGGGAGAAAGAGAGCTTTTTCTTTTGGCAGGCTGGGTAGGAGAAGTCTTGCTCAGTCACAATTTCTGTTCTCCCAGAACACGTTCTTCTGACCTAACTCCAGAGTCTGGAACCTCAGGAAAGGAGGGATTGGCCAAAGAAGTAACAAAAGGCAATTAAAGGAGAGGCAATGAAAGAAATGCAAGACCTTTGTACTGGGAGAGCTCCCCAATAGCAAAAACTGGATCTCCAGAGGTAATCGGTCAATCCGATTCCATCCAAAATAGGCAATTGGGACTTTTCACTATGGTTATGACTAAGTGATTTCTTAAACTGTTGTCATTATTTTGCCTCCGTTCCCTGCTCACTTTCAACCATTTCTTTGCATGGATGAAGAAAAGGATCGAAGTTATCAATCACAAAGAACGAAAGCTAACATTTTTGTGAAACTTACTACACTATATAATCATCACAACAAACCCCATTTTCCAGATGTAGAAATTGAGGCACAGAAGGTGAAAAGATAGTCTGAGTCTGAGAGCTCAAAAGCAGTGGAGGTATGATCTGAATGCAAGACTTAGGAATTGAATGCTCTGGAGTCTGGGTGTATAAACCCTATGCCGTGCTGTTTTCCTATTTATAGAGAACCTACTATGCATCATGCCCTGTGCCTGGCTCTGGGAAACTTTTTGTCCTGTGGGATTTGGTCCCAGAGATTTCCTGGAAGGAGAGGCTTAAACTCATTTTCAAAGTATTTAGAATGAGAATAGAACTCAGTATAATCAAAACCTCCACCTTATTCAACTTCAAATAAGATAAAGGCTATTAGCTTTAGGGCAGTACAAGAAGTCATGACTGGGCTTCAAAAGGGCTCCTGATGGGTGGCGCTTGTGGCCCAGTGGGTAGGGCACTGGCCCCATATACTGAAGGTGGCGGGTTCAAATGCAGCCCCAGCCAAACTGCAACAAAAATATAGCCAGGCATTGTGGTGGGTGCCTGTAGTCCCAATTACTCAGGAGGTTGATGCAAGAGAATTGCCTAAGTCCAGGAGTTGGAGATTGCTGTGAGCTGTGTGACGCCACGGCACTCTATTGAGGGTGATACAGTGAGACTATCTCTACAAACAAAACAAAACAAAAAAACCCGCAGATTTTGTTGTTGTTGTTTATAATTAATTAAATTAGAAAGAAAAGACAATAAGTTATTCAGAAAATCTCCTAATAATTGGAAAGTAAGCAACACTCTTCCAAATAAGCCATGGATCAGAGAATAAATCACAAGAGGAATGAGAAAATATTCCAAACTAAATGATAGATAGCAAAAACACAGCATATTAAAATTTGTGGGATGCAGTTAAAGCAATATTTGGAAGAAAATTTATAGTTGCAAGTACTTACATAAAGAAAAAGAAAGTCTTCTGAATGTATTTATCTTCGTTCGTTCTTTACGAGGTTTTTGTTTCTAGTCCTCATCTTAAACATTGTTATCGTTATTAAATGTTAAGCCTTTTTAATTCTGTGAAGGCAAAAAGTGGAAACTTAATAAACACATGTATATGTAAAAAATAAATAAATAAAAGAATAAAGAAAAAGAAAGTCATAAAATCAATGATGAAAGCTTCCACCTTATGAAGCTAGAGAAAAAAGAACAAAGAAAACCTGAGTCGAGAAAAGGAAATGTGTGTAGTAAAGAGGAAAGCAGAAGTCAATGAAATAGAAGGCAAACCAACAAAGCCAAAGTTGGTTTTTGAAAAGACTAAACTGATAACACCTAGCTAGGCTGATTGAGGACAAAAAGAAAACAGAGAAAACACAAGTTATAGTAGCATAAATGGAGGCAGGGACATGTTTACAGATTGTTCAGACATTTAACAAGTAATGAGACAATATTATGACAATTTTATGCTTAAAAATTTGACATCTTATTTAATTAAAGTGGATAAATTATTTGAAAAAATACCTTGTCAAAACTGACATAAAGTGTATAAAAACTTAAAAAACTCTTTATTGATTAAATAAATTGAATTCATAGTTAAAAGTCTTTCCATAAAAAGAAGTCCAAGCCCATATGGTTTTACTGGTGAATTATTACAAAAGTTTAAAGACGGGAAATACCAATCTCACTCACACTTTGGCAGAAAATATATGAGGAGAGAATATTTCCTAACCTATGTAATAAGCTGAACATAACCTTGATTACCAGAGAAGGTAAGAGAAAGTTACAGATCAACATTCCTCATAAATATAAATACTGATACGTGTGACAAAATATTAATCAATAAAATTCAATAATATTTAAAAAGGAGAATACATCATGATAGAGTTTTGGGTAAACATTTAAAACCAACATATGGGATTCAACACCTTAATAAAATAAAGGAGAAAAGTCAGATATCATCTCAATAAATGTAGAAAAAGCATGTGATAAAATTCAGTACCAATTTGTGATACACATAAAAGCTCTTTCCAAGTTAAAAACAGAATGGAACTTCTTCAGACTAATAAAAGGCATTTATAAAAAGACTAAATTATATTTAATGGACACATTATTGGAACAAAGGAAGGATTTCTGTCTTCTATGGTTCTATTCAGGATTTTACTTGTTGTCTTTGCTAGTACAAAAAAGCAAGAGGAAAGAACAAAAAAAAAACAAGGCATAAATACAGGGAAAAAAGAAATAAAATTGTCTTTATTCATAAGTAATAATGTTTTTTACATAGAAAAATAAAAGAATCTGCAAAAAGAAAAACCCTACTACAATTAATATGTAAAGTGAGCAAGGCTTCAAGATACAAGGTCAATATGTGTGTCAACCAATGTGTTGTAAAATGAAATTTTTAAAATGCCATACATAGTATCATAAAATAAAATAGTCAAGAATAAATTTAACAAAGACCTTTGTACTGAAATCTTTAAAACATTTCAGAGAGAAATTGAAGGATACCTAAATAAATGGAAAGATATTCTTGGATTGTTAAACTCAATATTGCTAAGATGTTTATTCTCCCCAAATTGATCTATAGGTTCAATACAATTGCAATCAACCTCAGGAGGCTATTCTGTATGAATTCATAAGTTAATTCTAAAGTGTATATGGAAATACAAAGAATCCGGAAAAGGCAAAATAACCTAGTTAAAGACAAACTATGTTGGAAAACTCACTAGTTTATTTCAAAGTTAATATACAGCTCTGGTAATCAAGTCAATGTTGAATTGGAACAGACCAGAGAAACTGCAGGTGTACAGTTGATTGAGTTTTGACAAAGGTGGCAAGGTAGTTAGTTCAATGGGGGAAATGTTTGTCTGTTTAGCAAATAGTGCTTAAAATATTTATTTTTATGGCAAAAAATGAGCTCAAATCCCTAACCTACATCATACATGAAAATTAATTTGACATGTAAAAGTCACAGCTATAAAATTTTAGAAGAAAACATTCAATATCATTGTGATCTTAGGGTAGACAGGATACAAAAAGCACTAATCATAAATTAAAAAGAAACTGAAAAAAATCATCTTTATCGAAATTAAAAACTGCTTTTCAAAAGATAACATTAAGAAAAGAAAGGCCAGGTGGAGGGTGGTGGCTCATCCCTCTAATCCTAGCATTCTGGGAGGCTGAAGTGGGAGGATTGCTAGAGCTCAGGAATTTGAGACCAGCCTGAGCAAGAACGAGATCCTGTCTCTACTAAAATTAGAAAAATTAGTTGGGCACTGTGGTGGGCACTTGTAGTCCCAGTTACTTGGGAGGCTGAGGCAGAAGGATCACTTGAACCCAGGAGTTTGTGGTTGCCATGAGCTAGGCTGATACCACAGCATTCTAGCCTGGGGCAACAGAGTTAGACTCTGTTTAAAAAAAAAGAAAAGAAAATGAAAAGGCAAACCATAGGAAAAGATACTCGTTATACACACATACATGGTATTTCCAACAAGAGATTTCTTTTCCAGAATGAATAAACTCCTACAGTTCAATAGGACAAATAATTCAAGGAAAAAATAGGCCAAAGGAATTTAATAGATATGTCACAAAAAAGATAATATAGCCAATGTTTATTTCAATAAAACTATTTACCTAAGTTTATTGATTAGCCAATAACCCTATGAAAAATTATCTATATCAATAATCATCAGAGAAATGCAATTATAACTACAATGTGACACCAGTTCATATCTGTTGGAATGGCTACAGTTAAAAAGGTGAGTAATACTAAGTTGCCAAGACGTGAAGCAACTTGAACTCATACATTGCTAGTTGGAGCATACAATGGTATGACTATTCTGGAAAACATTTTGGCCATTTCTTATGAAGTTAAATATATCCCTGCCCTAAGCAAGTAAGAAAACTTATTTCTAGGCATTTACCCAAGGGAAATGAAAATGTACATCCTCAAAAATACTATTTGAGAATGTTTACAGCAGTCTTGTTCATAATATAAAGAAGACTGGAAACAATTCTAATAGGCACCAAGTAAAATGCACTGTGTATGTTCAGACAGTGGGATGGTATTGAACAAGACTAACCAAAAGATCAAATCTTGTATCCAGGGATGGCACCTGTGGCTCAAGGAGTAGGGCGTGAGACCCACATGCCGAGGGTGGCAGATTCAAACCCAGCCCTGACCAAAAAACTGCAAAAAAAAAAAAAATCTTATATCCAGGCAATAACATGAATTAATCTCAAAAACTTTATGTTGCACAAAAGAAGTCAGATGCACAAGTGTACATACTGTATGATTCAATTTACATGAAGTTCTAGAATGGGCAGAAGGAAACTTTGGTGATAAAAATCAGATCATTTGTATTATGGGGTGGGGCTAAGGATCAACTACAAAGGAGCATGAAGAACTTTCTGGGATGATGGAAATATTCTGTGTCTTGCTTATGGTGGTGATTACACAAGTGTATGTTTGTCAAAAACCTTGCCTTGGGGGAGGGAGGAAAAAAAAAAAACCTTACCCTGAACCACACACTGAATATCTATGCTTTTTGTTGTATGCAGATTATACTTTGATGAAATTGACTTCTAAAAAAAAAAAAATCACCCCAGCACTTTTGGTGATGAGTTACTCAAAAGTGTTCTCTAACATCTGAATGGCCAAAGATCCCTACCTTACCGCCATACACAGATTAATCATGCTTTCCTTGGGTTGCCAGGGACAAGTATAATATGCAATCTAGTTTATTTCTCACTACAAAGCATTTATACTGGACAGAGGAATATATTTTCTAATCTTAAAAACAAGCAAACAAAACAGTACACTCACAAAAGCCTCCTTCAATGACCTGTTCAATGGCAATTCTTTCACCATGACAAAAGGGTCTGTTTCAGGTGTAACCTAAATCTTTCATGTTGTGTTTTACTGATCTTTCCTTTTGTTCTTTGGTAAGTTGGAGCCTTCCCAGGTTTGGACTTGAGTTTCTCTTCACATAGTACATAGTCATCTACTGGGCAGAGTTTTAAGGCTGAGGTATTTTGGAGTGACACATGTAGCCCCTGGCCCAACTGTTCCACAGTACCCCTCTGTGGCTCTCTCTGCCTGATGGTATCATTGAGATTCTTGAAAAATTTGCTGGCATGGTCCAGGGGCCCATGACCCCTATGTGCTTGCTCCCATGTGCCTTGAATGCAGTGACATTCCCTGTTCTTTCCTTCCATCACAGGAAATGCTGAAGGATGAGGTGCGAACGCTCACTTATCGGAACTCCATGTACCACAACAAGCACGTGTTCAAGGACAAAGTGGTGCTGGACGTTGGGAGTGGAACTGGAATTCTTTCCATGTTTGCTGCCAAAGCAGGGGCCAAGAAGGTGTTTGGGGTGAGCATGCCACTCCCTCACTCACCTCGGCTTCTGCAGAGTCAGCCCCTTGCCATCCGTCTTCCCCAGCCTCTCCTAGAAGTACAAGCCCAGATCGTCCCTTTTGCTTAGGTCATACCTTTTGAGGAGCAGCAGAGAAAATCAAGTGTGTCTTTTGGGAGGCAGAGGAGGTTCCCTGTCACCTAGGCGTTGCTCCTGGATCCTTGCCCTGGCTACCATTAACATTTGTAGAGGATTTTGGCTTTCCTGAGATCATTCCTGAGGTCATGATTACCTTACATTGCTTAGCCCTGCTGTCGGCTTGAGAGGCAGTGCAGTGTGGTTACATGTGGGAGCTCATCCACTTACTGGATGTGTCACCTTGGACAGCTCACTTCTCTGTATCTCAATTTCCCTATCTGCAAAATGGGTATAATAACAGTCCCTTGCCCATAGGGTGGGTGATTGTGAGGACTGAACAATTTTAATACACATGTAAATAGATGCTTAAGTCAGTGCCCAGTATAGGGCAAATGCTCAATGTCTATTCTTACAGTTGAGATGGGGTTACTTAGGAGGTAACAGGTAAGTCCCCTTCCTATTTTCTTTAAATACATTTTATTATTTATTTATTTTTTGAGATAGTCTAACTCTGTTGCCCAGGATAGAGTGCCATGACATCAGCCTAGCTCACTGCAATTTGAAACTCCTGGACTCCAGTGATCATCTTGCCTCAGCCTCCTATGTGGCTGGAATTATAGGCACCTGCCACAAGGCCCAGATAATTTTTCTATTTTTAGTAGGGACAGGGTCTGTTCTTGCTCAGGCTGGTCTTGAGCGCCTGAGCTCAAGCAATCCTCCTACCTCAGCCTCCCAGAGTACTAGATCACAGGCATGAGCCACCGTGCCCGGCTTACCTTTCTGTTTTTGTTAAAGAAAAAGTTGGTAGACTTAAATTTGACTGTTGTGACTGCTGCGACCTCTCCAGGCTAGATGTGTAGGATGACCCTCTACCAGGCCTCCCAGCTGTCCCCTGGCAAGGCAGCTGTGTGCAGCTTGACAACAGAGGGCCTGGCAGTGTCTAGAGCTAGAAAGAAACTGTTCAAAAGAGCTCTGAGCTGCTGGCTGACATTTGAAAAATGCAGTGGGTACAGGCCTGGGAAATAGGAATTAATCCTAGTCCAGATGAAAAGCAAACTGCAGTCAGATCCCAGCGTGTATATGAGCTGGCCCATTTGCAGAGGCCCCGTGCCTGGGACATACTGCAGCCTGCCCTGAGAAGCCTCAGGCTTCTGGGTTGACAAGAGCCCTCCAAATCCCCTTGGCCACCTTCTGCCTCTTTACACTTGCCCCTAACTTTCCCCGCAAAGAGAGCATTTCTCCTCCATGCCCGACTTGGGAAGCACTTAGGCATGGTGATTGAGGCTCTTCTGGAGGCCTGAGCTGTCCACAGGCTGCTGCAGACACAGCCTTGTGTGGGAAACTCTGTGACATTCTCAGCTGAGGCACTATTGAGAGGAGGGTCCATCCCAAGGCCCAAAGGCAAGCCACACTGTCATCACTATTATGATTGCTGGTCCAAGGGATGGAGGCCTCAGGCAAGGGACAGAAAACTCTCAGGGTGTTCACAGGGCAGCAGAGCTGGACTTTGGGCCACCCAGCGACCTGGGTGCTTTCTCTCCCAGTGCTGAGCATGGTGTCCCTGGAGCCCAAGTCTTCCGGGGGCTCCAGCCCAGGAGCTGTCAGGCGCTCCCACTTGGCGCCTTCCAGCTGCGGTGACTCTGCCTCCCGCCCTTCTCTCTAACAGCTCTCTTATAAATGGCTCCACCACACTTGGCTGGGTGCCTTTCCGGATGGCTCATTTCACAGGGCCCCCCTCCACCCACCACTGTCCTTCAGTGGGGAGGAGCAAAGGCAGGAGAGAGAGGAAGACCATCGTTGGCGATGGAACGTGGAGGTAGAAACAGAGAAAGAGAAGGACAGAAAGGCTAAGAGAGGAGCTAGAGACATGGGAGAGGGTTTCAGAAAAAAAGAAAGAAAACAAAGGAGAAAGTACGAAAGAAAAGAATGGGGAAAATGAAGGGGGGAGAGAAGAAAAGGAGAAGACGGAAGGAAGAAAAGAGGAGGGAATGGTTTAGCCCCACAGCCTGGGCGGCGCTGGGCCGTCAGTGCTCTGGGAGCTGCGCACACCGGGACATGGGTCACCCAGCACAGCCACAGGGGACGGGGACTACAGCTTCGTCAAGGGAATCTGAGCCACAGTTAGACAGCTCAGAGGCCAGATGCGAACCCGGGCTGCTCTTGCAGGTGGGGTGAGAGCACAGGAAGAGGAGAGAAGAGGAGACACACCCCCGCAGTCAGTGGAATCTCAAGACAGAGGACCTGCACCTGGCCAGGGTCCCCTCCTTAGTGACCCCTTCCGACCTTGCAGGTGCCCTTGCCCTTCCTCAAGGCATTGCCAGAGGTCGTCAGCCACTCCCTCAGTGCCCCTGTGTCATCGCTTCTCAAGGGAATGCTCCATGTCCAGGCCCCAGAGGAGCCTGAGGGGGTCCCCAAACGTGAATGTGTGTGGAGCCTGGGGCCGGCTGAGGGCGCAGCTGTCCCCCTCACTTCCAACATCCCTTAGTCCTCCTCTGGCAGCACCTCCTAGGTCTCCCTCGTAGGATACAGCTTGAACTCCAACCAAGCCCAAGAGGACCTCCTCTTAGCAAAAGTGGGCTAATCTCTCAACCTCCCTGGCCCTTTGTTTAGGAGATTTGAGGAACCTGGAAAGGCTTTCAGATCAAAAGGAGTAAGTTCTTTCAAAGGTGGAGCCCATGGTAGCAGTGAGGCTGAATTTTATATGTGTGGGGGGAGGGGAGGATCTTAGGTCCAGCCCTGGGATCCTGATCTGGCATTTCCCAGATGTTCTCATCCTGGAAGTTGCCCAGTTTGCCGTGGGAGGGTTGGGGTGGGGAGGAGAGCGCTGTGAGAGGCTCACACCGCGCTGGCGTGGCTCTGCCCTCCCTTACCCTCTCCAGGAGGACAGGGACAGTGCCGCTCTCCCCACCTCTCCTGCCAGCCCCTCCTGAATCTATGGCACAGAGATCCAGCCCTGGCACGGAGTGGCAGCTGGGCCCTGTCTCTTGGCAGAGGCTGCACCGTTTTGTGGAAGGCGACTGGCCTTCTGTCGAGAGGGCTGGGTTTTTGTGCAGCGTCTGCCATGATGGTTTGTTGGCCACGGGCCAGTCACTGCTCCTCTCTGGCCTCCGCCTCTCCATCCGTTCCCTTGGTGTTGGACGTGCCGTGACCTTTGCTGACGCCTGCTCCTTCTTTGTTCTGTGCCCTTTCTAGATCGAATGCTCCAGCATCTCTGACTACTCAGAGAAGATCATTAAGGCCAACCACTTGGACAACAGTAAGACATACCTCCGAGTATTTTCCCATGGACGGAGGGGGTGAGGGGCTTGTACTTTCTTGTTGGGGTACACAGGGGGAAGAACGTGGGGCTCTGGGGCTTGGGAGGTGGAGCATCTAGCTGAGTCCCTGGGTGGGACTGTAGCCTTGGGTGCTGAGGTTCCCCTTACACCGTGCCAGTCAAGGGATACGTTTGTCCCCTCGCTCTCAGCAAGCCCTGCCTGTGGCTAAATTCTTAGCTGCCGTGGCCTCTGCTTGGCCCCAGCTGTAGGCAAACTGTTGAATTCTACAAAATGGCCACATTTCTCCTCTTCCTTCTCCCTCTCCACAAGGACCAGCCCCACCTCTCTGTGCCACCTGCCTGGGATGTGGTCCTCCACTGCCCACAGCCCTGCCACTGATGGGCTGTCCTGGCGTGGGGTCTTCCTCAAGCTGGAATCTGGTTACAGGAAGGTACATCCCTTCCCTTCCTCACCTCATTCCTTTCCCACGGCCATGACATTGCCCAGCCCCTCCTCTTTGGAGCCCATCTTGAATAGACTCAGACCTGCAAGGGCAGCCCTGATCCAGAGAGTTCCTTGAGGCTTGCATTTGTCTGCAGGATTGGACGCAGTCCCCAGGCTGTGTCCTCAGCACTGGGGAGAATTCAGGGGCACAGGCAGGAGCCCAGCCCCCCGTGGACATTGTGTCCCACTGTGCTGGGTCTGCTGTAGTGAGGCCGGGAGTGAG
The DNA here is from genome assembly GCA_963573935.1 of Arctocebus calabarensis. Lineage (NCBI taxonomy): Eukaryota > Metazoa > Chordata > Mammalia > Primates > Lorisidae > Arctocebus > Arctocebus calabarensis. The sequence continues at coordinate 68,465 of CAUYON010017695.1, forward strand.
ACAGGTGGATAGATTCGGAGAGTGAGCTGGAGTGGAGACAGGGTTGGCAGAGACAGCGGCCTGAAGCAGCCTGGAGCAGTGGGCCAGGGAGGTGTCAGAGCGCCCTGCGGTTCTCCACAGTGGAAAGGAAGGAGTGGGAGGGAAGGACGTTCCTAGAGGAGTGTAGGGCAGGGGAAAGAGAAGCTGGAACAAGAGGAGAGGACAGGAAGGGATCTATGTTGTGCCCCTCTCCGGGGAGCCTGAGCACAGAAGTCTCGCATGCAGGCTCTGCCCAGTGCCAGGCACTGAGGGTCAGCACAGCCTTCCCTCCCTGTGCTGTGAGAACTTCAGCTCCATGGATGAAGCCCTTGCCATGCTCCCTGCTGGCCTCCCAGAACTCTCCTGCTCCCCCCTAGGGTGCTTGCTGCCCTAATGCTCTTTGAGCCTGACCTAAGTAACCAGGTCCAGGTGGTGCCTGCTTCACACACTTCTACAAACCCAGGCCACGCAGCCTCAGCCCTGCACCTGGCCTGTGAGCTGCTTCACACACTTGCCGCCGATCCTTTGAAAAGGCAGGACATGACTCACTCGGCAAACTTCTATGCTTGCCGCCATGAGCCGGGCTCTGGGGACACAGCAGGGGACAAGGCAGGTAAAGTCCCTGACCTCATGGAGTCCACATTCTAGCTGAGGGAACAGGGCTACAGGTACCAAACCAAGAAGTAGATGCTCAAAGGAAAATGTCAGAGGGTGGTAAGTGCTCTGCCGTTCACAGAGGAGGCTGATAGGACAGAGAAGGACCAGGTAGCAACTGTCAGGTCATATGCTCTCTAAGCAGGTCACATTCAGGCTTAAATTTGAATGACACAAAGGAGACAGGCTGACAAAGTTTGGAGGAGAGAATCGCAGACAGGAATCATAGCCAGGGCAGAGGCCTCTGGGCAGGATGGAGCTTGGTATGTCCAAGGCCCGGGTCAGAGCGTCGAGGGCAAAGGGATCAGAGGGCCACAGGGGCCAAATCCCACAAGGTTTATAAACCAGGAAGGCAAGGTTGAATTTTATTCTGTAGATGCTGATGTCTTTGGGATAAGTTTAAGCAAGGGAGGTGCCTTCTCTATGGAGAATGGGTGGGAATGAGTCCCAGCCAGAGCTGCCAAGGAGCAACAGTGGGAGGAGAGAAGTGACCACTGTGGGAGGGGCTTGGAGATGGAGGCACGAGGACCAGCTGGTGCATCGGGTGTGGGGATGAGAAGAACGTGAGGGCGAGCCCTAACTCTTTCTGGCTTGAATGACTGGGTGTTGGAGGCTTGCTGCAGGCCACTCATGGGGGTGGCAGGAGGGAGAAAGAGTCAAGAGCCCCATTCTCATGTGCTAGGTCTGAGATGCCCATTGGCCATCCAGGTAGAGGTGTGGAGTCAGACCGGGATGGATAAGTCTAGAGTTTCAAGGAGACTTGACAGGAGATCCATCTGTGGGAGTCATCGATATGTAGATGTCAGTTAAAGCTGCAGGGTGAGGTCACTTAAGGGCAATGTATAGCTAGAAGAAAAGAATGAGCCAGAGACAGGGCTCTCAAGCATTTCAATACTCAGAGGTCAAGCCCAGGACAAGGGCCAGTGAGTGGGCTGAGAACATGCAGTCAGCAAGGCTGGTGGCTGTGTAGGAGCATGATGACCACCAAGCCGGGGAAGGAGGGAGTGTGGCCAGCTGCAGGGAATGCAATGAGCCCAAGCAAGACAAGAACAGAGGCGTGGCCACCCAGAGGTCACAGGAGCAGGCTCATTGTAGGGGTGGGGATGGAAGTCCAGTTAGAGTAGGATCAGGAGAGACCAAGGCAAGGACTGTAACTCTCCTTGCTGTGATGGGGAGCAGAAAGATGGAACATTAGCAATTGGGGATGTGGTATGAAGGCGGGGAGTGGCTAAAGATAGGAGATGAGAAAAGGTGTGTAAGATCCCGTGGCTCAGTAAGAGAGAAATTGCAGATACAAGAAAGTAAATTCAGGAGCAAAGACCATAAGAGGGTTGATGGGTCCCCTCTGCTTTGCACAGGTGGAGGGGTGGCCCTTGCCCTGGAGTAGGGATAGTTCCACCACAGCAACACAGGGAAAGTGGGGTCCAGACGGAGGTGGCTGGTGGTGGGAAGGCCTTGGTTTGCTGCTTCCATTTGTTCTCTGAAGATGAGATGGAGGGAGGGGAGCAGGCCTGCTGGGAAGTGCCCGGCACCAGTAGACAGGTGTGGCCGTAGACACACGGCGAGCCCAGTCCTGATTGTTCCCTTCCCATGCTCAGTGGCCAGGCCGTGAGTGGAGTGGAAGGTTGCCTGGGTTGAGACTTTGCTGGGAGGACATGATGGGGGCGGGGGAGAGCCAGAATTGGTGAAAATGATGGTTAGAGAATCTAACTGGGGCGGGGAAGGGTTGAGGAAGGGGGGATGGGATGGTGGCACAAAGGCCAGGAGGCGATGGCAGGCAGCATGTGTAGTGGCAGCAAGCAGAGCACAGTCCCCAGGTCCCCGCAGGGAATGTGGCTCAGACACCTCCAACCTCTGGCTTGGTTTCTAGCCTCTCTGTGTTCACTCCAGGAGCCGGGGCTCTCCTGTGCCCTCCTCAGAAAAATGCTTGAGCTGGGCTCCCTGTCTGCCTGGTAAAAATGGAAAAAGAAGACCAGTGGATTTTCTCTACGTCCTCATGTTTTTATCTGACCTCCTCCCTGGCTCAGATGTGGACATTGAGGCTTGGAGAGGCGAGTGGCTGAGCTGGGGTGGAGTCCTTGGGTTGGCCCTGGTCCCTGTACTCTTTCCTCACTTTTTCCTGTGGACACAGAAGGGCCACTACTGCCTAGAGATCCAGAAAGTAAACCTCTTAGGCAGGTGTCCTCTTGGGGGTACTGAGTCCCATCCCTGAGTTCCAAGGGGCTTCCAAACAACACGTTGCCCATTTCTCTCCCTCTCTACGTCTGAGCAGCAATTCCTGCTTACTGGGTGCTAGCCATGCCCCTAACACACTCTCTCTCTTTCTATCTCTCGTTGATGACTTATCCCCAATAGCATTTGGGGCTCTGGATCTACAGGCTCATAGCAGAGGGTGGGCCAGGCCTGGAGGGGGCCTGGAGCTGGGGGGGAGGAGGTGGCTAACACCTGCTGAGGAATCCCTGACCTTCAGGTTCCATCAAATTTCCATCCATCTATCCACTCATTCATTCATTTATTTATGCATTTCACTATGGATTCCTATTTTATTTAATAGGTTACACCTGTTATTGCTATTTACTCTGCCACTCCAATTGTGCCTGATTCGGTGGCTGGGAGCTCTGGCTTCCATCTCCCTTTGACATACCTCTTTCCTTTGTTTATGAGTTTTCTGACTTTCTGGCATAAAACATTCCAGGCTTATCCTGAGCTTTCCATGCCTCGGTTCTGGAATTGGCCACTTTTCCCAATTCCATTTAACGGACAATAGCATTTAGAAACTGAGATTGGGACTAGATATGCTCACCGATTTTAGGGTGTCGATGCTCTCAGGCTGCTTCCCTGGAGAAAGCTGGGGAATATATGTGTCTGTATGTATACATTTACATAATCTTTATTTCTGTATCTACATATCGCAAGTAGGAACTCGCAGGCGCCTTCATTGCTAACCAACAGCACAGGGTTCCCTCTATTCTCTCCTTTCCCTGGTCGTGCCCCCTTTCTCTCACACTGAAAAGCCAGGCTTCCCTGTACTCTTTCCTCACTTTTTCCTTTCGACAGTTGTGTCTACTACGCACCTGTGTATGGTTCCATGCCCCTGTATGAAATCCATCTCCCGTTGTCACCACCTCCTGCCCCTATGGATGCTGTGTGACTCAGTGTTGGGCCCCATGCTGGGCAGCCTTCACCATCCCCCACCAGACTGCCCTTCCCACCGCCTGGGCTCTGACTCGCTGGGCCCAGCCATTCCCGCTCGCACTTCAGCACTCCGTGTGGACCTGACCTTCAGCCTTCCCTGGGCAGCAGGGCTGTCCGATTTGCTCAGGTGTTCATAGCAGTGTGGGGCAGGCCTGGAGGGGGCCTGGAGTAGTGGGGGAGGAGGTGGCTAACTCCTGCTGAGGAATCCTTGACCCTGGCTCAGCCCCAACTCACGGCTTCAGAATGGAGTCATCCTGTGCTCTGCATTTTGATAGTGCAGAGTCGATTTTGTGCTATTGAGACACAGGCCCCCAAAGTGCCAACCACTGTCCCCCAGAGAATAGCTACCCCTGTGCCCTACGCCTATTCTTCCCCTTCACACACACACACTTACCAGGGAGGAGGGGCCCCAAGGCCAGGGGCCTCCAAAAAGCAAACCTGTCTCTATTTCTTCCTTCCTGGGGGTCACAGCAAGTGGGTGGAGCCAGTGAGGCTGCCCATGGCCCTCCACTGCTGCCCCAGTCGTCTCAGCCCTGGCACGTGTACTCAAAAGAGGACAGCTTGGCTACACAGACGCTTCCATGGAAATGCTTTTGAAATGCTGTAACAGCCAATTGTGTGGGTCTTGGGAGTGTAGGTGTAGCGACATAAATAACAACACGGGCATAAAATACCTGCTTCCCAGAATCAATCCATCTCTCTTCCTCTCCACCTCCACCCGGCCCTGGATGGAGTTATTCACAGGTAGACACACACCCACAAGAAGCACCCACAGCAGACGTGCAGGCTTCACGTGGCTCCTTCCACGCGCGTGGCTCACACACATGCAAGGCTTACACACACACTTCCATGGCTCTTCTTTGACTTAAGCCCTAGCAACTATGATTTCCCCTCCTTAAGACAAGGAAACTTGTTGCCGAGACGCTTAAGAGGTAGGTTCATTTGTGAAAGTTGACATAGGAGCTCAGAGATTGATAGAATTTTTATATTCCTAGAAACAAAAAATTATAACCCACTTTCTTCTCCGAAAACTAAAGGAAAAAGTGTACCCTTCCTTGTGCATGACCTAAAGCATAAATAGCATGGACGAGAGAGACCTTAGATTGCCTGACAGGAGGCAGTGACAAGGGACAGAGGGGCCTCTGCAGCTTAAGGGTGGGAAGGACTTGGTCAAATAAGCTCACTGTTCTGAGCTGCTTCTTGCTCCCCCGTAGAGGAGCTAAGCCAGTGTCCAGCTTGCAGGGTCACGGGGGGATTAGAGAAAATGCAGGTCAAGGGCTGGACACAGGGTCTCACGTACAGAAGGTGCTCAGTGAGCTACAGGTTGTTTCAGGGGCAATGTCTCTTCCTTGATGGTTCCTCTACGACGTGCAGCCTCCCAGTCCTGGCATGCTATGGGGACCCCAGGACACCTGGGATTGTCAGAGGCACTTCTTCCCACCAGGGTGGACTCTGCTTCCCTGCCACATTCCTGCTCCCACATCTCAGGTGGCACATGTCCTGTTCCTTCCCCTTGGCTCACAAGGGCTTTGGTTGGCACCTTCTATTCTGTTCATGTTTTAGCATCTCTCTCGCCCCCCAGAGAACCAGGCTAAGAAATAAACACGGTCAGTCGATGGGAGGGTCCAGATGCTGCACTTCTGACAAGGCAGCTTGTGGAAAACGCCATGTCACATGATCTGAGCTGGAGGGCGGCTAATCTGTCATCTAGAGGCTGCCAGGCTATACCTCCTAACCTGCAGCTGCTGGTGGATATTTTGCATCTGAACTGGGAGTCTTATTTTCTATTTGCATTCCACATCATCTTGTGGTTTTGGTCCTTCATTACAAATGCCTAAGACTTCCTAGCTCATTGCTCTTCAGGGGTCATTGTTCCTGGCCTGGTGTTATCTACACAGGGGCCCTGTAATGAGTGTGGGCGTCGAGTAGGTTGGTCTACATTCAGTTCTTAATCAGCTCCCTGGAATATGCTCATGTGGTTGGTCATGAATCCACGTTTTGGCATTCCTGTAAGGATGCCATGGAGGTGGGGCCTCGTCGAAGTCTCCCCGGGCTGCATTGCACACGCTGGCTCTGCAGGCACACTTTCCGGTTCATGCCCAGTTCTGCCAGATTTTGCTTGTGATCTAGGATGACTTCCTTGATGTGCCTTAGTTTCCTCATCTGTGAAATGGGAATAATAGAGGTTCACATTCATAGGGCTACTGTGAGGATTGTGGCATGTAGAAGTGAGGCATTCTGGAGCAGGCTCCTTCTAGGATCCTGAGAGATGATTGTGAAATGTTCAGTAAATGTGTGAAATAGATGCAGCCACTTTGGTGGCTTGAAATTGACCATAGTGGAAATCAGCAAAGACTACTGGCCAGGACTTCTATCCCCGGGAGAGCTTGTAGTTAAGTGTCTGCAGCACACCACTGTATAAAACACAATAGTATCCAGCGTGCAATGTGCAACCTGTAAGTGTCAGCGATTGTTATTATTATTATTTCATTTATTAACTTGACTAACGACCATGTCAAAAGAAGAAATGAGACTAATCATACATAATTGCTTTTAATGAGCCTGTACTAGTGACTCCTGGCAATTGCCACTTCTTTTCCTAACTGCTCGTGAAATGACCCATTAATAATCTCAGAAGTGAGTTTCATTTATCCATCCTTCAAGTACTATTGTACCACATCCTAGGCCCTGTGCCGGGTATGGTGTGGCTGACACAGACAAAAATCTTTGCTCTCATAAAGCTTATAGTCTCATGGGGAAGACACATAAAGGAAAAGGAACAAACAAAATCATAACATAATCACAAGTAGCGAGAATGGAGTTGTTGAGAAGGCCAGGGCTCGCCTTTCAAATGCATGGTCACAGGTGTGTGGGAGCCGGCTCTCCTACCCCTCATGAGCCAATTCTGCACATGCTGTCTTCTTAACCCCTCCTGGAGTGACATTGTGTGTGTCAATAGCTTGACATTGGTCGTGGTGGAAGTATTTACATTACAGACATCAACAAACGTGATGGATCAGAGTTTTGTTTCTGGAGCAGTTTGTTAAACATTTAGCAGCACAACGGTGGTGCTGTCAGTGAGAGGACACTTTTCTGAGGAGAGGGCATTGAAGCTGAGACCTGGAAAATTGAGAGCTAACCATGCTGAGAGTGGGGAAGGGTGTTTCACCTGCCTGCACAAATCCCTGGAAGTGGGACACACTGTCTGTCCTGTGTAAGCTTCTGCCACAGGCGGTGAGTGAGAATGAAACCTGGAAGAGTCTGAATACCCGAGGCCAGGGAAGCTTTGCCTTTTACATTCCCGCTAATCTCGCCCACTCTGCCTGGTACCACTCCGTGCTTCATCCGCCCTGCCCCCTTGGCTGAGCCTGCACAATCCCCTGCCTGTGTGCATGGTGTCAGGGATCTGCGAGGCTGGACCATGCAGAGGGTTCTAAGTGGTGGGTGATGATTTGGAGTGAGGTGAGAGTCCTTGTAGGGCTCTGATTAACTGAGCCTTATTCCCATTAGTGCCTCAGGGAAGATAGGGGTCAGGGAAGGTCACTGGCAAAGCTGGCGGGGCTTTAGAGCTCCAGCTAAGCAGAAGGGGGTCTGAGCCATCAAGGGAGCCAGAGCAGACGAAGGCATGAAGCCAGGAAGATTATGTGCTGAGGCCCAGGCAGACCTTGACGCAAGGAGAGGGGTACGATGCTGTGGGACCTACTATATGGAGGATCCCTGGCACACAGGGCTCCCCCGGGCGCATACTCCCAGTCACACCTGAGACTGAAGGTGGAGATATCGATATTAATGTTCTCTTTCTCCTATCACCACTGGTTTCCAGATGGGCTGATTCTGATCTTGTGAAAGAGGTCTATCCACGTATCCAGGTCCTAGAAAAGACAAGGCAGGGGCTGACGTCGGGAACGATGGACAGGTTCTGGTCCCACCCTGGGGGCTCTTGATCGTTCTGTCAGAGCGCATGTGTGTTCCACTGCCTTCCACTTCCTACCAACCAACATCCTTCAGAGGAAGGATGGCTTGGGTCTTTGCCTTTTCTGATTTCTTTTCTCTCGACATCCCATGTGGTTGCTTGCTGTGCACAACGATCCCAAGTGGCAGAGAGGTTGGACGTATGATATCCGTTCACGGGTGGAGGAAAGGAACCTCAGGGAGGCTGCGGGACTCGAACAAGGTTACCCAACAGGCCTGGGTGTGGGCTCTGCGATTGACTTCTCTAAGTAAATGAATAAGCCACCAATCACACTTGACCCAAGGAGGATTATTGCCATATATATAAAATCACCCTGCAAGCTCTTATTCAAATGCTAGTAATTTTTTACAACCATAATTAGGACTAGTTGGAAGCTCTTTTGTCTCTTAACCTAGTGCTCTTTTCTTCGTAAATTGCTTATTCATCCATCCATTCATTCACTGACGACTTTTGAATGTTTGTGAGGAGTCAGGTGCTCTGCTAGATCCTGGAGATAGGAAACTAAAATAGGCAGCCAGAGGAGGAATTCATAGGCTGGAGGTGAATCAAGTCCTCAGAAGGTGTGTGGCAGCTGGTGTGGGTGTCACCAAAATAAATGTGTGAGCAAAGTGCCAAGGGGGTAGAGAGAGGCCAGGGAGGGGCTTGGCTGTGGAGCAGGTGGCACTGGGGGCCTTGCTGTTCATAAGATGCTCCTGTCCCCATACAAGTGACCCTCAGGCCCATGCTTCTGCAGGACAGGGTCTGCTCTCAGCAGCAGTGAGGACTGTAAGATGGAGAAGTCACTAACTTCAGAGCCCCTGGGGTCAGCTGATTCTGATGGACAAGCTAGAGCAGCGGTTCTCAATCTGTGGGTCAAGACCCACAGGAACTGAATTAAAGAGCCGCAGCATGAGGAAGCTTGAGAACCACTGTGCTAGAGAATCAAATGAGGTTGTACTGGCCTGACTTGTTCAAAAATTAAAAAGCCAACTAAATGATTGTTAATCAGAGTGACCATATTTCTGTAATACTGACTTAAAACTCAAACCACAAAAAGAAAAAACTGCACTAAAAACAATGTAAGAAACTCAGGATGTCTCATTTGCAAACTTGAAAGCTACAGGGGAAATTTTCCCAATGTCAAGTTTATTGCTCCCTGTGGTGCATTTAGTTATGATTAATCATTCTAAAATTTACGAGCCTTGGTCCTGTCATCATTAGTTGAGCCAACTTTCCATCATCCTCACGGAATAAAAACACTTTCCGATAGTGACCTCCATGCAACCTTGAGTGGATGCAGTCTAGTGAGGTGGCATCCATGTGGGGCAAGTCTGAGCTGCCCAGAGCCTTAGCATCCCTGCCTCTCCCTCTTGCAAACCTCGACATGGATGTGATGGGAGGACCCCAGCGGCACATGCGCACACAGCTGCTTGATCCAGGCTGATAGCGAATGTCACCAACAGCCCCTAATGAATTGGCACAAACCCTGCAGACTGGGATACTGAATCTGTAATGGTGGTGACTACAGACCACAGGAAGTCTATCTTAGTTGATTCAACTGAACAATTGTATTTGGAGGCCCACAGGAAAAAAGTGCCTTCTTACAAAACAAAACAAAACAAACAACAACAACAACAAAAAAAAAAACAGGCTCCGAGAATTATTGCAAATTAGAGTCAAAATGGACATTGCAACAGCACTTCTTTATTGGGGTCAGCTGCCCCTGCCAATAACCCCCACAGAACGCCTTACACATAGCGAGTGCCCAGTACATATTTGGAGAATCACAGTCTTTTGGCATTTTGGGGCTGCAAGATTTCAGATTCAACTCCCTCTTTTTTTATAAAAAAGAAAAAAATAATAAGAAAGCTGAGGTCTCAAAGGAGAGAAGCTATTTGATCCAGGTTAGTTCGTCAGCTGGAACAAGAGCATAAGTTGCCTGAGGAACTAAAGTTGTGCAGGTTGGGCACTGCACAAAAGTACCTGGGCAAGAAGATGAACGGGCTCTGAAATCCAGGGCACCCCTGGACTGAAGGGAGAGGTATCTTTTTACTTTCACAAAGGGCCCATCTACTCACCAAGCCAAGTGTGAGGGTACATCTTCTCTGAGATAAGTTTGCACTTGAATAGATGTAGAAGGGTGAAGCTAAGAGGACAGAAGTCCAGATTATGAAGGATTTTATAGGCTTAACTGATTCCTTCTGCCTTTTTGTAAGCATAAACAGTATGATATCTGCTTTCTGTAACTCACTGTATGTATGTATGCATATATGTATGTATCATAATCTATATTGGCTGGGATACAGCAGCTAATAGATAAGCTGGCTGGCACAGAGGCAGTCACTCACTCTGAGAGGTACCTGATGAAAACACAACAAAAGCAGACAGACACTTCAAGCCTATCTGTTTCCTGCAGCTCCTAATGGAGTCGTGTCCATGAATTCATCATGGGTGGAGACTTGTGCTAAACACCCATGGTGGAGGTCATGGGGACCAGAGACAGAAGAGGGCCGCAGCAAGGCCATGTGTTCCTAAGAACACAGGAAGAGGAACTGACCCATAGCTGCACGGACACAACCAGACATTAGGAAAGAGCCTTTGACAAATGGGGAGCAAAGAAAAAAGAAAGCGAGGCCATTAAAAATGTTTTTAAAAAGTTTACAAAAATAGGGCTGCATCTGTGGCTCAAGGAGTAGGGCACTAATTCCATATATACTGGGGGTGGCGGTTCAAGCCCGACCCCAGACAAAACTGCACAAAAAACAAAAAAAAAAGTTTACAAGAATGAGACAAGCCAGGCTTTGCACGCAAATGATCAGATGATCAGATAGGTAGGTCAGGAGCATGTTTGTCAGTTCTTTTTTAGAATGAGAAATAAATCAGGCTCTATATTTGCATTTTCAGAAATCCTTTTCTTTGTCCTCTTATGAATTCTCTTGGTGTACCCTGGCCCTGGGCCCTGAGAAATAGAGCTTTAACATTGACTACCCTCATCCCTTCCAAACCTTTTGAGATGAGCCCTTCCTGCTTTTACTTTTTGGGGATAGGGACTCCTGAATAGTAATCAGCCTGGGTCTCACTCCAGAGTGATGGGGGTCAATACATGTGTACAAAGTGTCTGATTCCCTGTAAAGGAGGCTCTATCTGATTAAACCTTGATTAAATACCAGATGGTGGAGAGTCAGCCGTCATGAGAAGCTGCTAATGGGGACCCCATCACCTGCATTATCCGGTGTGCAGCCACTAAATAAAGCTAGTGAACAGCTTGCCCTTTGCCATCCAGGAGCCTCTAGTCCAAATTAATTTTCATGAAACTCAGATTCAGACAGATGAGGAGGTTTTTTTTGTTTTTTTACTCCTAAGTATAGGCCATTGTTCAATTTTCCCAGCAAATGTCAGGCATTGTGTGAATTTTCAGAGGATGTTACAGAATGAGAGTTTCAGAGCATGAATATACGTAACCTTTCCGAAGAAATGTTCAGAAGAAACTAGCCGACCAATACATCACCCTGTCAGTTTAACAGCAGTGTCTAAGATAGCTTTTGTTCTGATCTTTATAGCAAACGAATGCAGAGAAAGATTCCAAAATTATGTGTACGACTATGTTAATGGGTCAAAAACTCATCTAAGAAGTTCCTCTTGCCCCAGGGCACCTGAAGTTCCTGGAAGTGACCTGTGAGCAGGGCCAGCTGGCCCAGGGGCTTTCTCCCAGCCTATCCCCTTCTCCTCTCCATCTCCCAGTCAACAAGGAGGAATATGTCAGACAATCTCTCCCTTCTATTGAGCCTCAGCTATGGACCTGGCACTTCACAAGTATTATTTCCATTCTCTAAGTCAGTGGTTTTTAGCTTTTTAAATCTCATGGCACACTTGAACTTTTAGTTAAACTTCCATGGCACGCTTAAATTATGTTGATAAAAAAAAAAAAAAGAATATCCTTACTGTGCTGTGAACTTCTTTTGAAAATAATTTAATTAATGATCTTTAAAAATTTTCATGGCATATCCAAGATCCTCCCACTGCACACTGGTTGAAAATCACTGGTTTAAGTAGATGCTTTCCATGGTTGTTCTCTGGAGAATTAGAGTTTTGTTCAGTCAAATAACTTGTGTAAAGTCATATAGCTAACAATTAGAAGATCTAGAACTTAAACCTAGGTTTCTCTGGAACCCATGCTCTTGTCAAAACACCAATTTGCCTCCTTCACAGGCACTAGAAGAGCACCCACTGGTTGCTGAGCCCTGACTGAGCACAGATGCAAGAGCAACAGAGGAGGCATCTCTGCTCTGTGGGTGTGAATCATCATGGTAACCTTACATAGGGTGAGGCACCATGATAGGAGTGTTAGACTCATATCATATCAGATCTGGGCTCTGTTTCCCCAGCTGCTACTTACTCTCTTAAAGCCTCAGTTTCCTTAGCTGTAGATGAAAATAATAATACATTTGCCTTTGAACATCATGGAGGTTATGGGCACTGACTCCATGTGTAGTTGAAAATCCATGCAGAACTTTTGACTTTTCCAAAACTTAGCTACCAATAGCCTACTGTCAACTGGAAACCATGCCAATAACAAACAGTCAATTAACACATATTTTGTATGCTATATATAATCACACACTGTATTTTTACAGTAGAGGAAAGAAAATATAAGGAAGAGAAAATATATGTACTCTTCTTTAGGTGGAAGTGGATTATTATAAAAGTTTTGTCCTCATTGTCTTCGAATTGAGTAGGGCAAGGAGGAGGAGGAGGAGGAGGGGTTGGGCTTGCTGTCTCAGGGTGGCAAAGGCAGGGGGGCAGAGGAGGTGGGCAGGGAGGCAGGAGAGGCAGGAACACTAGGTGTAACTTTCATTGAAAAAAAATCCTCATATAAGTGGACCCAGGCCGTTCAAACTCGTGTTGTTCAAGGGTCAGCAGTAAGGGGTTACTTCGCAGGGGTGTTGGAAGCATGGCATGATGCTCTGTGCGTGATGCCAGGCACATCGTAACAGCTCAGTAAGTTTTAGAGGGAAAACACACATGCGGGTTTCGACTATCTCCGTATGCATTAGCTTGGCGAAGAGTAAGCTATGCCACATCCTAAAAGTAGAATTGGAGCAGAGCTGAAACCTAGAGATGGCCCTGATATGGGGTGCTCGTGGTTCCTGGGTGGGGTCCCCGCAAAGCATGGTCTTGGGGTTCTTATTTTCCAGTCATCACCATATTTAAGGGTAAAGTGGAAGAGGTGGAGCTGCCTGTGGAGAAGGTAGACATCATCATCAGCGAGTGGATGGGCTACTGTCTGTTCTATGAGTCAATGCTCAACACGGTGATCTTTGCCAGGGACAAGTGGCTGGTAAGTGTCCGCATGCCGCGCTCGCGTTGGTCTGCTGGCTGTCTTGCTGCTCCACTCACGGCCTACAGACTGGGAAGAGTAGGAGACTTCGGAGAGGACTTGGGCTAGGAGGTTGCCCCTTCCAGGCCCCTCTCTTTAAAGCAGATCTCCTCCCGGGGATAGAATGACCACCCACGGGCCCCCCATGTCTAACGTTGGCATGTGCTTCTGCAGATCTAACCTCAGCCTCTTCTGTGATAGTTGATACCCATCCTCCCTTGTCAACATGAAAGTCCATTCAGGTCAACAAGTTCTTGGGAGCCGAGTGTGCTACTCACCTTGGCTTCTCCAGGCTAAGAGATCCTAATATCTTTCTCTGCTCCTCATTGGATTTAACATCACACTGCATCATTTCTTTTATTGACTCCATCCACCTAGATCCCTAAAATTCTCCTGCTCCAAAATAAAAACTGAGCATTGCCATCCTAGCCCTAAGGCGAGAGTCCACTGGTGAGAAATGCTGGCAAGGGGGTGCTTGTCTGGTGACTCTATGTGCAGTTCAAAATGTGATGTCTTTGTCAGGTGAATAGATTACGAGACCCATTTCCCCACAATTCATCAACAGAAACCTGGAGGGCTTATGTTTCCAGACCGGGCGGCTTTGTACGTGGTAGCAATTGAAGACAGACAGTATAAGGACTTCAAAATCCACTGTAAGTCCCCGTTTGATTCTCCCACGGGCTTCTAGTGCACAGTCAAGGTGGGAGGCACTTGGATGGGACTGAGACAAGCAGGCAGAATCATGAACACAGGTGCTGTCCCTGGTAGGAGTCCATCTGTGACTCTTTCTGAATTCTTCTCTCTAAATGTCCCTCTCCATTCCTAAGGGAGGGAGGTCTACAGAAAGAAAACAAGCAAAATGGTTTGTATGAGATAAATGTCCTGGGGTGAGGGAACGAATGCAATGTGAATAAAAAATGGATGGAAGCAGCAGAAGCTGAGATTTTGCAGAGAAAAGCAGGACAAGTGGCTAGAAACCTGTCAAGTTTAGGTCATCCCGGAAGTTCACCAGAGGGGTCAGAGGAGGCGTGTCACTAGCTGGGCTAATCGTTTTGAGTCTTGCCTTCAGGCCACTCAATTGGATCAAAATATTGATTCTCTTTCACATTAAGTAAAATATGTATTTTATGAGGTTGTTTGGGGGAATGGATAGCAGTGGGGGTTAGAGGAGTGGAAACTTTGCTCTGAACAAATACACTGTCCTTGCACGTGTGTGTGTGTGTGTGTGACACATAGGGGCTCAGAGTTAATGTTTATTCATTCATAATGCCTATTGGTTCCCTTAGGAAAAATAAAGCTAAGGAGATGCCAATATTTTGCCAGGTCTGAAAAGGGTTGTTTTCTTCTCTTTCACTCAAAGGGTAACATGTCTCTGTGACATGTATAATGAGATTATAACCAAATGTATTTTCATAAGGCTGGACACGGCTGTGTCTCCTTAATCAGAACCAAATACACATAAGACAAAAGAACCCCTGAAATCAGCAAGCACACAAACAATCTAAACAAAAACCAGAGGCAGGAGCTCCAAACTGGCTCAAAGACTAGCAAATCTGAGGGCCCTGACCCAACAGGGGTTGTCAATTCTGACTTGTCCAGATGACCGGAGAGGTGTTCACAGATGGAATCGGTGAATAAAATGCCCCTTGTCCTGAAGGGTTAAGACTCCATCCACAGTTCCACGATTGTTGTTCCACTAATCGAAACAATCACCATCTAACTGCCATGAGCGGCCCTGGTGACAGATCCCTGGACTGACTTAGCTTGGAATGTGCGTATTTGTGTATGTGTGTTCACCTTTCTGGGAATGTAAGAGTGTGAAGTTCAGAGCTAGGTTCAGAAGAAAACAGAACTGGGACAGTTGTTTGAGGCTCTGTGGCCTGGAAACCCTCTCTGAATGCTGTCTGCCTCTAGCCAGTCTGGCGTGATTTCTACGCCTTGATTCCTAGCGGGGAGGAGGCAAAATTCCAAATGAGAGTCGTGAGAGGTCGAGTGGCCTAAATGAAATGTTTAGCAGTCTTCTAGCCCTGGGTTTAAATCCTAGCCCCGCTGTTTCCTAACTGGGTAACCTATCTAACACCTCTGAACCTCAGTGAAGGGATCATCTCCTCAATCCCACAGGCTTGTCGTGAGGATTACGTGAGATGACGTATATTTAAAAAATTACCAGACTAGATGCTCCAGTGGGACTAGATGGGGTCTGGTCTCTGACTATGTGACTAAGCTCCTTTCTGCCTGATAAAAAAATTATCAGTCTGGATGCTCCAGTGGGACTAGATGGGGTCTGGTCTCTGACTGTGTGAGTCTGGGGAGGGATCGAGACTGCCAAGCTCCTGGTCCCCCAGAATCTAGGACAGAAATACTCACAGATTACAGACACTACCCAACAGCATGTAGCGCAATGATCAAATGCATGTGTAAATAGGACATGCTTTGCCCTGGAGCTGCAGTTTGGAGTTGTGGCCATGCAATTGTAATAAATAATGTATCCAGGAGAACTTTTAGGTACATTCTTCATTCTCACATCTGCTTGTGTATTTACTGAGCTCCAGCCCAATGCACAGCTCTTTAGACACTTCCTCATGGTTTCCAGAGCAAACACACCTTGTTCCTGGGAACTTCTGGAGGTAGGCACGGGGCCTGGAGCCTGCCTGGGACCAGCACAGCAAGGGATGTGGTGGTGTTTGCTGCCACTCAGCCACCAGCCCAGAACTAGAGCTCGTTTCTTTGATTCTTGTGCTTCTCACTGCAATTTCATAGCTTTTGGAAAAGAAAAAAAATTTAAGTCAGCCCCATTTGTTCTTGTGCAGTGTGCAGGCTCTGCAGTCTCTGTCAAAAACTGACCTGAAAAAAAACCTCAAACAAAGAAACACAAATAAAGCAAATGCTTAAAATTAAAAAGTAGACACTGTCGGGTTTTCTATTTATTTATTTACTTTTAGTAAAGGAAACAAACCCATTTAGAAATACATTTCAAATATTGATTCTCTGCCTTTTGGCTAAGATCAAGGGACATCCATTTCATACAGAGATTTTCCTTACTGTGAGTTTTAAATCAAAAGTAATGCACAAAGGTGGCTGGTTGCTAAGGGAACAATTGTAAGCAAATTTTTATTGGCTTAGGAACAAGCTAAGAAGGAAAAATCTTAAAGTGGGACAGGAGAGTGAGACGTGCCAAGCTCTTTCAGAAAGTTAGGGAAAAGCTTCCTCTCCTCTCCTCTCCTCTCTTTTTCCTGCCACCCCCCTTTTCTTTCTCAATCACTTTCAACATGAGAGTATGAGAATGCTTGCAATGCAGAACCTGCCTTCGATTTGTTCCCCAACTCATAGAGACCACATAGAAAGAGAGATGAATGACTGGCACAGACAAGGCTCACGATGCATATTTTTGTTGAATGAAGGAATAAAAGTAAACCAGCAGAGGAAGGTACAGGTGTGGTGCTTAACTCCGAGACAGGAACAATCATTTAAACAAAGTTTCTAGTATTCAGGAGTTTTCCAGACTTTCAGACACAGGAAGGAAACTTGGTGGGTATTCTATTCAATTTCATACACAATACCTGAAACTACAGCCTGCTACCCTTGAGAGTCAGTGGGATGGGCGCCAGCTTCCTAGCTGCTGAGAAGAGACAAAGAGAGACCTCCTGCGAGGCAGCTGTGCCCATAGCTGGACAGGCCGCCGTGGAAGGCTCGGGTGCTGTCCACGGGATTCTCCTTTGCCTGCACCCCCAATATCTAGAGTCTATCTCTGGCTCTAGCCCATTTTATCCAAGGGGTCAACCTTGCTCTTGAGAGCCTAAAATGTACAAAGCTATTGTAAACCCCTGCCCTTGTGCAGCGAGAAGAAACTATAAGTGGCATCTAGTGGTACTTCTTATTTTCCTGTGACCACCTTCTAAGGCAGTCCCGTTCACCCTCGCAGAGAGATTCATATCTTTGGGGCCAGTGCGTCAAGGAAGGGCATAGCTATAGCTCTGTCCAATAAAAAGTCAAATTTGTTCCCCGGTATTTAATATTTCTTTTTCCTCAAGCTATTTTTTCAGAGTTTTTTCTTTATTTTAATTTTCAGCAGTTTGACTCTTGCACAACTAGGTGTGTTTTTCTTTTTGTTTATCCTACTTGGCGTTATATAGAATTATTGGATCGGTGAGTTAATTATTTCCTTAGTTTAGGAAAAAATTTCAACCAGTATCTCTATACATATTTTTCTCTGGGGCAGTGCCTGTGGCTCAAAGGAGTAGGGCGCTGGCCCCATATGCGGGTTCAAACCCAGCCCTGTCCAAAAACTGCCTGATCTTCTTTCTTCTTTTCCTTCAAAAACTCCCTTTACACGGATACATGGATATTCCCCCATGAATCGTGAATATTCTTTTTTTCCATGGTTTTTTTTTTCTTTGTGTTTAAATTTGGATCATTTTTGCTGATCTGTTTTCAAGTCTATGGCTTAGTTCCTCTGATAAATCTATTTGAAAATCCTTCTTTTTTGATATTATGATTTTGATTTCTAGCATTTCTATTGCCTTTTAAAAACAGTTTCTATCTCACTAATGAAATTCTCCATCCTTTCATGCATGGTTTGTCCACCTTTTTACTAGATTCCTTAATGTATTTATGACACTTAGTTTAAAGTTTCTGTTGGGTAATTCCAACATCTGTGCTATCTCTGAGTCTGGTTTTATGACTTTTTTCTTTCAATGAAGAGGTCATACTTTTTTCCTTTTTCACATGTCGTGTAATTTTTCATTAATGCTGGACATAGTGAACAAAAGAACAATAGAGACAGGTGTATAATATTTCTGCCCCAAAAAAGAGCCTTTTCCTTTTCCAGTCTATTAGAATAGGGGTTTGAGTCAATCTAGTTCATACTTACAATAGCTTTGGACATCGTTCTTGCTTTAGTTTAATTCTTTGCACCATAATGCAATGTTTTTTTTTAAATTCAGAAGTGTTTTTTAATCCATAAACAAAAGATTTATAGCCCTTTCTGATGTTATTTTTTAAATCTCTAGATAATTAATAGTATTTCTTGATGGTCAATGGTCTTTACTTCACATTTTCTTATTTAATAGATAATATATGATTGCAACAAAAAAATTATGTGTTTAGTTTGTATCCTTTCTCATTTTTGCTCTGCTTCTGGTAAAAGGGTCTAGTGAGAAATGAATGGTCAACAGAAAGGAGGAAAAAAGTCTAATACCTTGAATGATCTGCCCTCTGAATAACTGAAGGTGGGGCAGTGTGGCTGAGGAGATAAGACCTGAATTAAGTCCTATAAAGGTAACTAAAACACCAGGCATTGCAAAGCTGCACAGGCATTAAATATTTGGAAATAAATTCCAATTTAAAAAAGCATCAGTGGCCAGTGCAGGTGGCTCATGCCTACAGTCCTAGCACTTTGGGAGGCCAAGGTAAGAGGATGGCTTGAGCTCGAGAGTTTAAGACCAGCCTGAGCAAGAAAGAGACCCCGTCTCTACTAAAAACAGAAAATTAGCTGAATGTGGCGGTATGCACCTATAGTCCCAGCTACTCAGGAGGCCAAAGCAGGAGGATCACTGAGTGTAGGAGTTTGAGGTTGCTGTGAGCTGTGATGATGCCACTGCACTCTAGCCAGAACAACAGAGAGATTCTGTTTTTAAAAAAAAGGAGAGAGAAAGAAACAAAGCATTATCTGGAGACCTACACTGTAGCAAATACTATGCTAAAGGCACTGAGGATACAGAAGCATAGGTCTATGGTCAGGAGTGGCTGGAGAAGCTTCCTCGAAGGCCTTGCATCTTCAAGCTTACCATATCAGGACTTTAAAGGTAATATATCCAAAGATTCCCAAACTCTGATTGAAATTGCCATACTATATAGATTTATGACATTCCAGCTTCCCAGATCTGGCTTGGGCCCAGGAGTCTGCATTTTTGAGTGTCTCAGATGATACTAGAACATAGACTCCCTGAACCAAACTCTCCATTTTACAAATAAGCCCAGAGAAGGGCATTGATCTGCATGTGGTCACACAGCTTGGACCACTGCAAAACCAGAGTTCAAATCTCATAAGGATACAACTACTATGTATCGGTGCTTTCTGTGTGCCAGGCACTGTCTTATGCTCTTTATAAACATTATCACACTTAATCCTCATAACCACCGTATGGATTAGCCGTCATTACCATCAGCTCCATTTCAAAGAACTCTCAGACACCAAGACTAGAAAGGTTACGTTCTTGCCTAAGATTACACAGTAAATCAATGGCAGACTCAGATTTGAACTCCAAAACCCAGGTCTTTAGCCATTATACACAGTAACTCTCATATTTTTGCCCAACATTGCCGTTGAACTTGAACTTAAGGTGGGGCCCAGGGATGGAGAAGAGCAAGTTCATAGCTGCAGGTCTCTTAATGAAGAGTTTTCAACTGAAGGCAAAGTGTTTTAGTATGTATATTACTGGGAAATACATAGATATACAGTATCATATATTTACAGAGCACGATGGAAAGCATGGATAGTTCTTCCCAGATTCTAGAAGGGAGTGTTCTCTGAAGCCTGTCCTGAGCAGCTTCCTCTCCCCAGTGTAGGTTTCAGGTGGGGGTTCAGTACCAGCCTCAGATGATTTAATGGGATATAATGGCCATCTTATCTTTAAGCCAAATTTTGCAAGTACTCTTCCTCTGGGAGATGATTACTTTCTTTGCTTTCTTTTTCCAAGGAAGATCTTTGTGTACCTTAGGAAAGAACTTAAGCTAAAGGAGCCCAGCTTTCACTCACCATTCACGCTTCTCTCCTCACACACCTGCCGTCCTCAGTGCACACACAGGGACGTAAGTTCCTTAAGGAACCTTTTGTTTGGTGAACTTTTTTGAAAGCAAATTTAATCTCGTAAGACTTTAGATACAAGCATTTCTATTTCAAGGTATTTATAAACCCATCTGAACAAACAAATAAATGAGATTCAGCTGCCCAGTAACTAAAATCTCTGCAAAGGTCACTCTCTCTACTGTGGGGACAGAAAGATTGCATTCTGGGTTGCTGTCATAGCTGGGGCAATGCAGGTGAGGGGTTAGGGGCTTGGGCTGGGCTTGAGGCCGCACTGTTCCCCTGATGTGTGATCATGGGCCAGATACTGTGTGCGAGCCAGATGCCAACTTCTCCCAGCCACAGTTTTCTCATTTGTAGTATAGCAATGTCCTCATGAGGTTTCCGGGTAGATGAAATAAAGAGTGTGCTCTGGGCTAGATGACTAATCAATGGTAATTATCACCATCCTCTAAGGACAGTCTTGGGCTATCAGACTTAAATTCAAACCATAGTCTGTTTCACATTAAAAGTTGAGTAGGTGGGGATGGGAGAAGGAAAGAGATAGGCCTTCCAGGTGTGGGGAACAGCTTGGGCAAAGGTATAAAGAGGAACGTAGATGATGTTCATCGGAGAGGCTCTAGCTTGGAGAAGGGACAGGAGGCAGAAGCTGAGAAGAGTCGGACAGTTTGGCTTCCAGCCTTAGCCAGCCCTCCTGTACTCCAGCTGTGTGACCATGGAGAAGTCTCCAAGCCTCTCTGAGCTCTCATTCACCTAATCATAAAGTGAGATCCGCCTTTTTTAGAGCTACAGATAGAAAACCTGGATGAGAATTTGGCACATGGCAAAGCTCCCCACCCAATTGAGAAATTCTAACCCTCTTCTCAGGCAGAGGAACATGAACTTCCCTTCCCACTCTCAGGCAGGACGGTCGGTGAGTTTTGGGGGGGCCCTGCTGCCTGCCCTCATGCCTCGCTCTATTCCCGCAGGGTGGGAGAATGTCTATGGCTTTGACATGACCTGTATCCGGGACGTTGCCATGAAGGAGCCCCTGGTGGATATCGTGGATCCAAAGCAAGTGGTGACCAATGCCTGTTTAATAAAGGTCTGGAGATTCGTCCTGGTTGGGCCTGGGCATGCCGGGAACCCAGCTGTGCCACCCTGGAAAGCCAGGCTGGGGTGGGCCTGGAGTTTTGTGAGGCAAGGCCATCCTGGCCAGAGCCTGTGGTGCTCCACGGCAACAACTCAAAAGCTGGCACTGTCACTGGGCAGAGCCGCTGAGAGAATGACTCCATGGTGGCACAGCTGAGGGCAGGGGACCCAGAGCAGGGCCACTGGTGGTGTAAGGGAGGCCGGGGATGGAGGGCAGGGGGGACACTGGAGGAGAAACACCTGGAGGCTGAAAGGTGTGCTCAGGTTTGGTTAGCTGATGTGTTCAGAGGCAGCTGACCTTAATGTCATGTAATTGTCATTGCACTCCTGCCTCCAAGCACGCACGTGGCCTGGCAGACAGAGCTGCCAGTGACCCCTTCCTGAGTGTCCTTGTTTGTACAGGCTCTAAACACCTTTTCCTCCGAGGCTTTCTACCGTGCAGATAAAGGACAGCTGTTCAGCAGCCTCGCCACGCCAATCCCCGAGGCATTCTTATTATTAAACACTCACGCACACCGTTCAGATAAGGCAAAACTCCCCTCCCAGCCCCCCCTCCTGCAGACAGAGCCCCTGTTTGGATTGTTCTTTCCAGTCCCTTTTCTATGCATTTGAATTTATATACGCTAACAGAGAACGTTGAACCTTATCAAATTACTGTTAATTTGACCTTTTTTCAATGTAGAAAGACGTCAAAGTCATGGTTCAAGCTAATTTTTTAATTTAAAAATGTGGGCTCATTATGTAAGTATTCATCAGCCCACCCACCTCTCATCTTGCTAAAACATACTTGCCTACTCTGGTCCTGTACAGATCACTTTTTTTTCTCCCAGAAGTATTGGGGCAGGGGATTGGGATTTTATAGTAGGGTAAAGGGGGAAGAGCCCAGGACACCGAGGATGAGGGCAAGTTCCTGAAAGACTGATACAAACTGCCCCTTTGCCCGTGTGAGAACTGTCCTTTGTTCCTGGGCAAAAACATTCCTAGGAAGTATCACTGTGGGATTTAGAAGGGATCTTGGACAAATCAAACTGGTAAAGCCTCACAGAGGTCTCATCAGACATCCTCTCCTTTGCTGACATCCTGTCTAAGAGGTTTGGCTCTCATTCGCAAGGCTGTCACTGCTTTATTCAGCCTATTCTGGGTCCAGGCAGGATGAATTGTGAGCAAAAGTGTCCCTTGATTTCTTTCTCGTAGCCCTCTTGCTCCAAAGCCTCCTGATATCCCGAACAGAAAGAAAAGTGTACCCCCTAACAAGAAGTTCACTCATAGTGCAAAACATTTCTGTAAATATTATAAAACAGATGGATGTCAACTAGTGCCGCTGAATTTGCCGATATGCCAAAGTGCAGTTATCTAGGACACCAAGCATCTGCGTGTAATGGCTTCAGCTTGGGAGCAAAATTCCTTCATTGTTCTTGGACCCTAGATCACTTTCTTCCTTGACCCTGACCCGAATTTGCAGGTATAACCCTTGTGCTTCTGTCCATCTGTACTGCTGGAGCTGACAGAGACTGGCTGGCTCTGTTCCCCTATGTCACACTAGTCTCCTTTCTCTCCCCACTACCAGATGGGAGCTAGCAGTAGCCTTTCCTTGGTTCCCTCAGGGTGCACGGAGGGGCCACAGCAGCCCAGCTCATCAAGGAGGGACGGGAGGGCTGTGTATAGCACCCTCCTCATGAGAACTCCCAGGGGCTCTGATCAGGACAGTGCAGAAGGCCCGCCTCTCCCCCGCCCGTCACCTTTCTCCTTCCCGTTGCTGAGAAGGATGGGGATTGTCTGTGTTTGCTCCTGAAACCAGGAGAGCCTTTCCATCAGCGCTCTCGCTAATGTGCTCAGCAACGTCTTGCCGAGCCTGTTGGGAAAACACTTGCCCTTCTTCACACACTTAATTGCTGTTTTCATCACTATTAATGTCGCGGAGTGTGACACTTTATTATAATTAAGACTCTGTTTTGACCAGACTTCTTGCTCAGAGACATTCATTTGTAACATTATTTAGTGGTGGGGATGGCAGCGGCCGGGGGCTCATCTGAGTAATTTATGCAGCAGCAATAGAGCCCTGGGCTCCATGCATGTCACCTGAGGCCAAGCCAGTGCGTCCCCTGGGGGTCTCATAGCTGGAAGAAGTCTTCCAGAAAAGGGATCTGGCCTTTGGAGCCAGATAATTGGAGCTGATCTGTAAGCTTCTTTGTGTCTGGGAGGTAGGGAGCTGAGCCTAGAGGGCCTTTGCTCCAAAGTCTGGCCACAGCTGACCCCATTCTCTCAGATGGCCCAGGGACCCTCACTCCAAAAGACCAACTGTCCTCATTGGTACATTATAATGTATGACTTTTTTTTGGTCAGAGGGCCCTGTTAGCGTGCAAATGTCTCAATTGAACACTGTTGGCCAACACAAGCGTTGTTAGCTGACATTTGGTTGATGGACGTCTGAGAGCAAGACCCTCTCAAGACAGAATTCCTGCTAGATGGAGGGGGGCAGGTGCGTTGCACACCCAGATGCTGAAAGTGGTAAAGAAGTGAGGGCCAAGTTAGAAGTCACCAGGTCCCAGGAGGCAGACCACAGGGAGTCATTGAAGGTTGTAGATCCAGGGAGTGAGACAGTCTGGATCGGTGGTTCTCAACCTGTGGGTCACTACCCACAGGAACTGTATTAAAGGGCCATGGCATTAGGAAGGTTGAGATAAATGGTCTAGATAAATTGTAAAGGGATTAGTCAGTTGGTGGTTATGAAAGAGAGGCCTTGGAAAAGAACTAAGTCTTCAAGCAGAAAGAGTTGTCTGAGAAGACCGATGAGTCAGGTGCCCATTGCCGTGTAGCAGGTGCTGTATTACACTGAGGAACACAGACCAACAAGGGCAGTATTTGCCCCTGGAGGCAGGGGCAAGGATGGATAGGTGGCGAGGCGGCTGAGACTAGAAAGAAGTGGGCTAGGCTGGGCCGGTGGCAGAGAAGTTTAGGAGGGAGTGATACGGGAGGGGGGGTCGGGGAGGCTGAGTGATACGGGAGGGGGGGATCGGGGAGGCTGGAGTCTGGCTGGCCTTGACTGAGAAAGAGAAGGACAAGTCATTGAGTCACTGTGATGCTTTTAATAAAAATATAAATAACAATGGCTTGCTCTAAGTGTTTTTGAGCTGGGGGGAACCTGTGGACAACATGTGAATGTTACAAAGGCTGACAGATACCAGGTCAGACCAGAGCAGTGGCCCAAACAAATGAACTGATAACTTGTATTGGAGGGAGGTGGTGGAGGGAGGGACTGGGGGGCTGACGTGCAGTCTGAGCCGGCAGGTGCTCTCTAATATCACAGGCTGTTAGAAGTCAGTCCTATCTGCAGGGTGCAGGACCTGGTGTGGTCAGCATTACACTCAGCTTTGAAAGTGGTAGAACCATCCAGAAGAGAAGGGCCAGGATGGTCAGAAGTCAGAAATCATGAAATGAATGAAAAGCCCGAGGCACTTTACACTGGAGAAGAAAAGGTTTAGGGGACCTATGTGAGATGGAACAGGCCTTCAGTTGCTTCTGTGGTGTTAGAGAGATGGGATGTTAGAGAGATGGGAGACGGCTGTCTGCATTAGCTTTGCATGCAGGCCTAGTGGTTGGAGATGCTGGGAGCTGAGTGGAGTTGCCTGGTACCAGCTGAGTGCTCCGCAAGTGCTAGCTGGCCACTGCAGAGGGGATTCTTGCCTTAGATAAAAGGCTCAACACAAGGGGGTGGGCTTTATAATCCCATCAAATTCTGCATGCTTGACCCAAGGCTGCTCAATTAGTTCTTGTTCCCCATCTTTGGGCTCTAGGAACATAATGTAACTGGACTTTGAAAGTGACCTTACTGAGGGGTTCCCACAATCCCCTGGACCTGTAATTCCACCCTCTTCCCAGTCAATGGTCAGAGAGCTTCATTCAGCATTGCCAGAGAATGTGATGGCTCCTAACCCTGGACCCCAGCTGGACTCTGATCTGACGGCTCCCTTGACCACTGCTTCTTCTCTCCACCCCTGTGGAACCAAGACTTCCTTTGAAGGCCCCAGGACACTTGGCACTCCTAGAAATAGAGAGAGATAAAAGCCATTTCTGCAATGCCACTTTATCTCTCCACTGTTCTTGTTTCCCTGTCCTCAGAACTCTCCCTCCCAGACTGACATATTCAGTCTTCCAAGGCTCCAGAGGACCCTCTGGGGCCGTCCAGACACATGAGCATCTGGCTGGCTCTTACGGAGTTTTCAGGGGAGAGGTCCTTGCTGTTCAGCCCTGACAAATGGGAAACTCTTCCTTGGGTCTCACTGGAACCTGGGGACATCCCTTGAGCTCTGAGCAGGTTCGCCCTATCCCAAGGGAGCCAGCAGACAGCAGGTTGGCAATTCTTCACATGGAAAAGAACAGCACGGTGCAATTAGACTTGCTCCCCACGCAGGGTTGATTTTCAGCCACTTTCCAGATGAAATTGTGAGTGTTATTAGTTCTTCATGTTCTACATTCCCCAGCCAGAACTGAAAATTCTCACTCAAATTTTCCCTTTTTATTTATTTTTATGAACTGTCCAGGCTTGTTACAAATGGCCAGCAGAACGCCCCTAAGTCAGTCTGTGACTTTGCGGCCTCAGGTCCTTACTCCTGAGATAAGGCTTGATGCCTCTTATTGCTGGGAACTGAAATGCCAAAAACATTTTTTTTATCGAAATGAGTAGTCTGGTTCATCCAAAGCCCTGGGAGGGGCTGATAAAACACAGATGGCTGTTTGATTCGGTAGGTCTGGTCCCCTCAGAGTCTCTCCCAGTGATGTTGCTGGTCGTCTGTGGGCCACACTGTGAGAATCACTAGGTGACGGCAGCTGGGCTCAGGAGGGCCACCCTGAGGGATCAGGGCCACGTCCTCATCTCTTCCCTCCTACCCCACGCGCCCCAGCCCTGCAGTTTACCTTCCTAGGTCTGTTCCCCTTTGGGTTTGGGTTCAGATCTGTTTGCCCGTGTCTGAGCACACTCCACCCCAGAGAGGATGGAGAGGAAATTGGGAGCATGGTAGGTCGGCCTGGAAGTCACCCCGAGATGATGATGATCCCCCCAGGGAGGCTGCCCACCCCAGTCTCTCCCAGGCCCCCGGGCAGTGGAGGTGCTGAGTCCCTAGCATTCTCTCTTCTCTGGGCTGCAGGAGGTGGACATTTACACAGTGAAGACGGAAGAGCTGTCGTTCACATCTGCGTTCTGCCTGCAGATACAGCGCAATGACTATGTGCACGCCCTGGTCACCTACTTCAATATTGAGTTTACCAAGTGCCACAAGAAGATGGGGTTTTCTACAGGTGAGCTGTGCGCTGAATTCTCAGAGCCTCCGCTCCCGTGCTCCCTGGAGGCTTTGTGGGAAGTGACTGGGGCTGGTCTCAACTTGGGGAGAAGGTTCTGGGCTTAAATTGTGGATGGTGCAATGTGAGCTGAGAGAATGTGGGGAGGGGTGAGGGAGAGGTAGGTGGTAGGGATCCCCAGGCCCTTCAAATGCATATTTGTTCAAGTTGCGTTTTCTGAGCACATTCGGTGCAATGGGGCTAAGGATAGAGTTGAGGAAGTCTCCCCTCTCTCCACTGGCACGCCTCTGGACAGGACTCAGCCCTCCCTCAGTGGACTACAATCTGGTCTCTATGTTCCTTGCTTCCACCCCAATCCCCCCTTCATCAAATCCCTGCCAGTGTCCCCCAAAGCTCAGCCCACTCCCACCTCCCAGCTCCATCCCGAGGTGCCTCATTGCCTCATTGTGTTTGATAAGCCCGAGGTTCTGAGCTAGCAAATGGGGACTCGGTCAGCTGGACCAGCCCACTCTTCCTCCTGTCCAGCTTTGTTCCTCACCGGCCCTCCTGGCTGGGCCTTCCCCACCCCATCCTGTTGCTGCCACCCATCGCATAGCCTGGCCACCCCAAGCTCCTGCAGGGCCCTGAGCTCAGCGAGGCTTCTTCAGCCTCTGGGCCTCCACACACAGCAAGCGTGCCAGGTCTATGCAGGGAGTGCCGTGGGGCAGGAGGGACCTTTGTCAGAGGCTCTCGTCACCTCCTTTCCTCCTGTATCATCTGTAAGGCCTGTCAGAACCAAGTGCCACAGGCCCAGAACCTTAGCAACAGAAATTGATTTTCTTGCTAGAGGCCAGAGTCCAAGATCAAGGTGTCAGTGGGTTTGGGTTGATACCTCTCTCCTTGGTGTGTAGATGGCCACCTTCTCACTGTGACTGGTCTTCTCTCCGTGCTATTGTGCTCCTGGTGTCTCTCCGCATGTCCTAATCTCCTTGTCTTATAAGGACAACAGTCAGGTTGGGTGGGGCCTGCTTTGTAGGCCTCATTTCAACTGAATCCCCTCATTTAAGGCCTTGTCTCCAAATACAGTCGCTGTCTGCGGTACTGCAGATTGGGACTTCCCTGTGACAATTCAGCTGATCACCACCCTGTCCCCATGTCCTCACCTGCCACGCGCCATCTCTCAGCTCAGACATTACCTGATCCTCTGTTTCCCCTTTGGGTCAAGGTTAGTTCTCCTTCTCAGGGCGCCCTCACTTCCCGTGCATATGTCTATCACGGTGACATTTTAAGTAACATCTATGCACAGGAACAAGAAGAAATTAGTACAAAAGGGTATAAAAAGTCAAGGAGAAATCTCTCCCTGCCCCAGTCCGCCCCAGTTCCTCTCCTCAGAGACAAATATTAGTACTGATTTCTTTTGTAGCTTTCCAGAAAATTTCAGGGGGTGCACAAGCACATACCTGTCTATATACACCTCTTTTTTATCTTTTTGGCTTTTTATTTTGAAATAATTATAGACTCACAGGAAGTTGCAAAAATAGTAGAAAGAGTTCCGTGAACCGTATACCCAGCTCCCCCCATGGGTGGCACCTTATATAATCGTAGTACGATATCAAAGGGCTGGATCATACTATCCGTACTGCCCTGAGCTACCTTTCCTTTATTTAATAACATGGCTTAGAGATGCTTTCAGAGCCTTGCAGAGATACCTGTGTCCTTTCTTTAAAGCACAATGTGAGAGTCCGGTGCAGAGTATGGCGTCACTCGTTTCATGTTTCTGCTCTTTTTTGCAATCATGTCTCCTCTTTGATTAGGGATCACATCTCATTAATCTTCACATTCGTGGCTTCTAAAACAGAAATTCTAAAAAAATCGTTGTGTGATAAGAACATGATGATGTGAGCCCTGCCCTCAGGAACATGCTCGTGCTGAGTCTTCCTGGGCACTGGGAGCATGGCATGGGCACCAGTGGTGTGCGTGGCAGCGGGCGTGGTGAGCTTTGCCGGAATCCGAGGGTCGGAGTCTTCACTTTCTGAAGTCATGATGGCAATGCTCTTTTTTGACTCATGGGCAGAGGGGACAAGAGATTTATCTAGTCTCTCACAGAAAGGTGTTTTCCAGAGCCAGTGTCTCCTGACTATGAAAACCAGGGTCTTCTGGTCTCCACTGGCCAGGCCAGGGTTGATGCCTCCCTACCCCAGGCAAAACTTAGAACTGTGGTCTGGGTCATTACCAGCTGCTAGTCTCCTAAGAGGGGCTGAAGGTGAGGTCATTCCCCTTCCCGAAGGGGAAGGGAGATGATTTCACTTTGACCTTGAAGGATGGGTAAGACCTAGACTAGCAATGATGAGAGTAGGGGTAGCAAGGGAGCTGAGGAGGGGTCTGCTCAACTGGAAGCTGGGGATGGAGCCTCGCGATGGTGTGTAACCAGGGCCTGCCCTGCCACCATGGGCAACGGTGCTCCAGACAAAATTCTGAGTTTCTCAGGGTTCTCAGCCAGGGTTTTCTCTTCTTTGAGATGCTCTATTTCTAGTCCTCAAAGCCAAGTAGATGTCCTGCTGAAGCCCTGTCTAGAGATGGCCCCTGGCTCTGTGGTGGCAGGGATGGCGTTCTTGATGACTCCAGGTGGAGGATGCTAGGTTAAACTAGCATAATCAGAACATGGGTTCTGGGGTTCCTAAAAGATGGGAGGATCAAGTGTTGGCAACTCTAACCCAGTGCGGAGCTTGTTGCCTTCTAAGTCCTTAGTCCCCATCTCCTCCCGCCCCCCTCCTTGCCCCCCACCCACAGGGACACAGTCCCACACAGCTCAGACCAAGTCCGGGTGTGAGCCTGCTCCCCTGCATTTTTGCAGGCTTGTGTTATGTCCCCCTTTTCCTGTGCACAGAATTCACAAACTTGGGTTCTGAAAGGGCATCGAGAGGCCCTGCAGCCCCTGCAGCACCTGAAGCTTGTTAGCTGGGATTCTCAGGCCTCACCCTGGACCTTCAGAATCAGAAACCGTGGGGCTGGGGCCCAGCACTTGGTATCTTTTTTTTTTCTAATTTCAGGTTAATGTGAGGGTACAAACAACCAGGTCACAATATTTGAATTTGTTAAATAGAGTCCCTCTTTTAGTTGTGTTCCCCGCCCAAAAGGTATGCCATATTACCCCTATCTTGTGTGGTATTTTGTTTGTTTTGTTTTGAGATAGAAACTCACTCTATCACTCTGGGTAAACTACCGTGGTGTCATCATAGCTCACAGCAACCTCAAACTCTTGGGCTAAAGTGCTCCTCCATTAGCTTCCCAAGTAGCTGGGACTGCAGGTGCCTGCCACCATGCCCAACTAGCTTTTCCTTTTTTTTTTTTTTTTTGAGATAGAGTCTCATTCTGTCACCCTGGGTAAAGTGCTGTGGCATCAAAGCTCACAGCAACTTCAAACACTTGGGCTCAAGCGATCCCCCTGCCTTAGCCTTCCAAATAGCTGGGACTACCAGTGCCCGCCATAACACCTGGCTAGTTTTTCTATATTTAGTAGAGATGGGGTCTATCTCTTGCTCAGACTGATCTCAAACTCCTGAGTGCAAGGGATCCTGCCTCCTCAGCCTCCCAGAATGCTAGGACTGCAGGCATGAGCCACTACTCCTGGCCAGCACTCGGTGTCGCAACAAACCTCCAGGTGACTGTGATGCATGCTGAACCCCTGCCCAGAGCCAGAGGGTGGAGAATTTGACCAATGCTGACTTCTTTCTGGAAAGGCAATTCCATTTCCTCATGGACTGTGCCGTCTGGTCTCACCCAGACGCAGTGCCTTCCGGCTGGCCCATTTCCCTCTTCCCTGCCGCTCTTCCCTGACTCTGCATGCAGGTGGAGATGGGGTGAGAGGGAACTGGGCTCCCTGTTTAATGCAGGAAAGCTGGTGAGTGAGTGGAAGGGCAGGCACCCCAGTAGAAGCAGGTCTGGGTGCAAGTCTGAGTGTTTCCAGGCATCGCAGGTCGTGCGACCAGACGTTAAAGATGACCTTGAGCAAGTTACTTTCTGGCCTTTCGGCTTAGGCAGCCCTTTTCTGGCTTGGACATCCTGGGATGTTGAGTCATTTTCTCAGGTTAAAGAAACTTCTTGGTGCATAGTCTTCAATTCTCCAAAAAGCTCGTGAACCCCCTAGGGAATATGATTCCAAATTTTCAGCTAGAAAAATTACTATATCTCAGAAAGAAATACCAGCCATTTAGCCTTTGGGAAATGAAATAGGAAACAGGATTCCATTCCCTTTCTGAAAGCACCAGGAAAAAATGTTCCCATGAGAGGTCCCTGCCATCTGTTCCCAGCTCCCTGTGGTCCCCAACCCCATCCTCGGTTACGGCTCACACCGTGCTCTGTCCCTATTTACCTGTGTTTCTCCTCACTGAGGCTGTAGGATCTGGGCAGGGGGCATGAGCTATGCTCCTTTCTGAACACAACAGCCATTCTAAATAGAAGTCTGTTGAATGAATAAATGAGTGAATGAATGTACTTGCATGTGGAATGCTGCCGGTGGTACTGGTTGTGCTCACTTCAAAACATGGAACAAAAGCTGTCTGCAATCTAGAGCCCAGTAGCGTTGTGATGGGCGTGCTGGAGGAGGGAGGCAGGTGTGGTAAGAGCAGGGAGGTGTCTTCATGACAGGGAGAGCTGAGAGTCACTCGTACAATCCTGAGGGTCATACGGGGCCAGGGGAGGGAAAGATTTGTTCATGGATAAGGAGTACCCTAGGTGCTGTCCACAGCCTTTTGTGAGCATGCACGTTTGGACACCGCAACATTCTGGAAGCTTCCCCAGGACCTTCTAGACCACTAGAGCACCTTTGCAGGCCAAAGTCATAGTTTAAGGATAAATAAAACCATACGCCACTTTACGTAATGACTAAAGAACTTCCTGATGCAATGGTTTAGCAATAGCCTAACGTGGGCCTAACGCGTTATAGGCAGGGTGACCACATCGTCTATCTTCCCATTAAGGACACTTCTGCGAGTGAAGGGGAGAGCTATCCATAATTATGCCAGAAAAACAGATGAGAACTGGACCAGTCCTGAGCACATCAGAAGGTTTGGTCACTCCGTATATATGCCCACACCTTCATCTCATCTCATCCTCAAAATACCTCGGGAGATAACACCTCAGGACCTTATACTATAGAGGGGTAGAAAGTGGGCCCAGGTCACGACACAAGTAGAGTGGACAGTGGGCCTCTGGCTGCTTATTTATCTACTTATTTCTATTTTTTATCTTTTGAGACATAGTCTCACTTTTTCACTCTGGGTAGAGCGCTATGGTATCATAGCTCACAGCAACTTCAAACTCTTGGGCTTAAGCAATCCTCTCGCCTCCGCCTTGCAAGTAGCTGGGACTACAGGTGCCTGCCACAACTCCTGGCTAATTTCTATTTTTAGTAAAGATAGGGTCTCACTCTTGTTCAGGCTGGTCTCGAACTCCTGAGTTCAAGAAATCCACCTGCCTCGGCCTCCTAGGCTTACAGGCGTGAGCCACTGCACCCGATGGCTGCCTATTTAGATGCCTTTCCCTCTATGCTACCCAAGAGATGTCATGAGCAGCACAGCCATTTCAGCTATATCTGTTCACCTGGGGGAGACTTGATGTCTTGGCAGACCTGCCCCCTTCCCACCCTCCAGAAATACTGAATTCAAATCTCTTGGAGTAGAGTCAAAACACTGGATTTTGATAAATTCTCCTCAGCACTTTGGTGGAGAACTAGGATTGAGAAAACTGGTTTAGACAGTTCATCCATGGCTAATGCACCCGTCATGGAAATGGGATGTTTGCAGAAGTTCTTAACATTTTGTTGTTGATATCCAGGAAAAAAGGAAAAAAGTCGTTTTCTTCCAACTCAGAACAGACTCCCAGGCTTGATGGCCAGCAAATTTGAACCGATGAGGCCTCTGGGATTCTCACAGAGCCCTTGATTAGATGACAGAGCAAGGCTGCTTGGATTCACTTGCCTGAAGGTCTTCAGGAAGGGAGAGATACCTGTCTGCGCTTGTGTAGGTGGCCATGGAGGCGAGAGTGCCATCAGTCATCCACTGACGTCCTCCACACACAACCAGAAACTATCTTTTGACAATTTATTTAGAGGTAGTTGGCAGGGAAGGCACTGGGAGCAGGTGGACTTTGTCTGCAGTCAGCTGCCTGCCTGGGAGGCTGGGAAGGCTGGACGTGTTTAGGGATCCAGAGTCTGAACAGCAGAGATTGCACATTCATGATCCCCTTCTCCCCGTGACCTTGAATTTGCATTGATTTCCCAAATGCACACACTGAAGGCTACTTGAGTCTCTGCCCAAACCACTGATATTTGATCAGTCTAATTCATTGCAAAGGGCAGAGAAAGACGGACTCCTCACCACTATTAAAATAGATCTTGGGGTTTTGAAAGATCTTAGAGACCACGTGGCCTCTAGAGCTGGCACATGACAACCTTCCATCAGTGGTGTGGGAATACCTGCAAGGGTGGACCTCAGGTGGCTCATACAATTCCAGGGAAGCTTTTATTCTTCCTGGGGAAGAATTAAAAATATGCCTTCTAGTAATCCCTGGTAACAACCCTTTGTACCCATAAAGCCATGTTTAAGTCCACATATGTAGTATAAAGCCTTTCCCTGTGACAATGGTTGAAAGACCCCTATCAGCTTCTCCCCAAGTCTTCCCATCTCTACCTCTGGTCCTGAGCACAGGGGACACCCAAGTGGAGGCAGGCAGGAGCTTGAGCCAAGAGGAACTTACCATAAAATATAAAAATGGATTCTTCTGCAATCTATAGATCCCATAGGCCCAATGTGATTAGATGTCTGTGGGTACGTTACCCATATACTTGCTCTTTGAGTTCTCACTGTCATTCAAGCATTCAAAACTTACAGATCTGCCAGATGCAGTGGTGGGCACCAGGGCTGCGCCGGTGCAAGACTGGCATGGTCCTGCCCTCCCAGAGATTGTGTCTTGAGAAGGACACAAGCAGGCGAGGGGAGGGCATTTATTTATATTGTGGTGTGAAACAAACCCCAGCAGCAGGAGCTCAGGGTCTGTGGGAGCCCTCAGTCCAGGTTGGGTGGTCAGGTGAGGCTTCTCAGAAGATGAGGAAGACAAAGGCTGGGGAGGATGACAGCTCATAAGGCAGGACCCCTCATGCAGCCAGAGAGCATGTCATGGGCTAGAGAGAAAGGAAGGGATTCAGTGGCAAATACCGGGAGACGCAAGCATCACTGTGACTTTGGCTTACTCAGGACATGCGAGGGGTGGGCCAACATTGGGGGGTCGCAGAACAAGAGCACCCCTCATTTCTTCCAGGTCTAGTTAGGAAGGCACAGCTGAAACCCCCTAGCAGGCCTGGGCTGAGGTGCTGGGGTCAGCTCCCTGGCACAGAGGAGCAGGCAGGGGAAATGATTTGCAGGATTGCCCTGCAGTACCAGCGAACTGCGGAGACTGGTTAGCTGTGGACTTGGCATAAATGAGGCCATTCAAGGGGAGATAAGAGGACCCATACTTATCTCCCTCATACTGCCTGCAAGTCTTCGCTCTGTTGAACTGATGGTAAACTGCCGCATTTTGAGACCCATTTGTGCTAGTGGTGGGAGAGCATTCACCATCCACCTCTTGGTATGAACTTAGTATCAGCTCTTTTCCTCCTGATCCCCAGGGAAAGGACACAGGGACAAGATGGGAGGAAGGGTCTTTGGGGTCCAGCTGGAGGTCTGGTCAGGGCTGTGGGTCAGGCCACAAGGACTGGGCATCTGACCCATGCGAGTGTTGGGGTGGGTGGGTGCAGAGTCCCGCCCCTGCCTTCTGGAGACCCCCTCTCTGACTCTCCTCTCCCTCTCCTGCTCTGTACCCTCAGCCCCTGATGCCCCCTACACCCACTGGAAGCAGACTGTCTTCTACTTGGAAGACTACCTCACTGTCCGGAGGGGGGAAGAAATCTACGGGACCATATCCATGAAGCCAAATGCCAAAAACGTGGTGAGTGCTGAGACCCAGGCTGTGTGGCCAGGGTCATAGAGAAGGGCCCCACGGAGCAGCTGCTAGGTAGGCCAGACACCCACTTACGCACATTCCTATATGTGACTAGGCGTAATTGAAGGGCTCCAGCTGTGGCCCCCCAAAGCTTAACCAGCCCAGACTTACCTGGGTCCCCTCTGGGCTCTGTCTCAGAGAGCTCCTCCTATGAGGGGCTTTGAAAACGGGTTCCACCTCAGGTAACTGGCAGCCTCGTTGACGGGTGGCAGGCACTTCTTCAGGCAGGCTGGCCTGTCAGGGTGGAGACCGTCTGGTTCTCAGCAGCCCCAAGTGGGGTCACAGGTCCTCACAGTCTGAGCAGTGCTTTGTGGGGGGTTGAACTACCTTGCTCTATTTTCTCCCAGGGGTGAAAGTGGAGGGAACATTAGAACAGGCAGGATTTAGGTTAGAAATCAAAAAACTTTCTGGGATATTAAAGAGGAAGCAGAATAGGCTCCTGAGGGCAATTCCTGGGAGCCCCCTTTGCTAGAAAACCTTGACCATGCTGTCCCCTGTGGTGCCAGGAGGATGGGGCTGCAGCCACCTCCCCAGACTAATGGCCGTGTCCTCCAACCCCTCTCTGCAGCGGGACCTCGATTTCACAGTAGACTTGGATTTTAAGGGACAGCTGTGTGAAACATCTGTATCTAATGACTACAAAATGCGTTAGCACACGTGGGAAGCTGCAGAGAGCGAGCGAGAAAAGGCACTCTCACCTCGACCTGCCGCGCCGTCCCAAAGAATACCGTTTGTAGGACTACACACTTGAAAACCAGAGTTTCCAACTCTGCCTTGAAGATTGGTGGACTCGCCGGGGCCCCTGTGGGCCCCGCCACTGGACAGAGGGCCTCCAGCTCCTCCGCTGCCCCTGGGAGCCCTTCACGAAGGCTTTGTTGTCGCCAACAAAGAGCAACCTTGTGCGCTGTGGCTAGGACCCCGAGGATGGAAAAGCACCCGTGTGTCCCCGTCGTCCTCCCTAACTATGACTCTCTGGATCTTCCAAGTTTTGCATGCTGCAGGCGTCTAGGACAGATCGCTTCCACTAGAACCTGGAGACATAGTGTCTTTGATAGCATAAGCCAGATTACCTGTCTGTGCAGTGGTGTGTGCGTGCGTGTGCGTGCGGGCAGCATAGATACTAGTTTATTCACTCACAAACGCCTGCATATGCGTGCATATACAACCGAGTGGGTGCACCTGCGTGTTCACTCAGAGGGGTGCGAGCGTGTGTGTGCGCGTGCGTGTGTGCGTAGAATACATATTACTCTCAGAGGAGATTCTGTTGCTTTCGAATAGGAATTTGTTTTGTGATTAGTTCGCCCCTTCCCCCTCCCTTACCAGATGTTAAGCAGCTATGAAGCATCCTCTGTACTAGCTCTGGTCTTCTTTTGACTAGACCGTGGCTCTGACACCTGAGCACAGCACCACGGACTCCGTGGGCACTCAATAAACACACATGAGAACAAAGCGACAGGATGTCTGCGTTCCTGGTGCTTTGAAGCGGCAGGGCTGGGGGCAGAAATCGGAACCACATCTGGACAGAAACTGACAGGGCCCGGTCCCTGCCTGTGTTCACCCTTGCTCCCTGGGGGTAAGCACCTTGGTGGAAGCTGCGGGGAAGTCAGGGTGGCTCTGATAGCATCTACGCTGCAGACTCACGGGGGTGCTGCCTTTGGGGATCATGGAGCTGAGGTGAGGGACAAGAGCTAGCAGAATGGGAGGCCTTACATAGCCTGGGAGCTATACGTAGTCTGGAGACCAGTCCAGAAAATGTTTAGCCTTGGTCAGAGCGTGGTCATCGCCTCAATAGGATAGAAATACAACATGCCTTGACAAACTTGGTGAGTGTTTTGTTTTTGGTTTAGTCTTAGGTTAGTCTTTGGTTTCCAAGACCGTCTATATCAAATTTCCTGGAACAGGTATGTCCTGGGTGCTAGGAAGGACCAGGGGCCATTTAGAAGAGGTGGGTGGAGCCGATGGGGCCAGGAAGGGGGAGGAGGCAGAGGGTGCCTTGGGGCTGGCTGTGCATGGCTGGGCAGTATGGGTGATAGCAGGGGCTCTGGTTGGTGGCCACTAGATCCAGCAGCAGTGGCCCCTTCACCTCCATACACCTCTGGTGTTGTAACTATAGCCACTCATAAGAAAAATACGGACCCCCCACTTTGGGTACAAATCAGAAGTGATTTTATTTACTCCTGTGCAGGGGGCCACTGCTAAAAAGGCAGACAGCCCAAATCAGGTGGTCATTTATTAAATCTGTACAGATGGACCGCTGCCCAAAGGGCAAACGGCGGCCAAGAGAAATGCAGGCAGCCTTTTTTACCCTTTTTCATTGCTATGTGGCAAGCCAAGGGAAAACAGAAGCAAAACGTGGCAGTTAGCTGGGGGGATGGGGTTACCATCTCAAGGAGTTGCTGCGTGGTGGCTTAGGGGGGAACTCAGTAACCATGGGGACAACTAGGAAAGCACAGTAGCTTGGGAAACTCAGGAACCTGGGAAACTCTGCTTGAGTAAGTTTTTACCATGGGTTAGCTGGCTAGGGAGTCAGGGAACTTGGAGAACTTCCTCCTCAGAAACCTATTCTCAGAATTAACCCAAAGGGGAGGGGCTTGGAGACATGGGGAGACCAAGGCTGAGACAGGCTGAGATAGACTCGGGTCTTTTTGAGGGGCTGTTGGCTTACATCAATACAAGGATAGGCAAAGGGAAGGAAATCGGTCATTCTGAGCACAGCGATTTTTAAAAAGTGAGTGCATGTCAAGTTCATGTCATTGGAACAAGGAGTAGAATAAAAAGGAAATAAATATAATAAGATCAAGTGAAGGGGACCTTGCCAATATCCTTATGGTAAGGGATTTATAATTTATGGATGCAATTTTTGCAAGAGTTAAATAGTTAGCTTTGTAGTCAAATTCTTGAGTTTGTAATTTGATTTTGTAGCATACTAGGTTTGACTTTGGTGAGCTACTTAACCTCAGTGTGTTCATGTTAGTAAAGTATACCTCAGATTGATATAATTAGATGTCAAAGCACTTATTTGGTTATTTGGTGTCTCTCTGTGCTTATTGCTATTGTTATTATCTGTGTTATTTAATACAAAAGCAACTATATGTATCCAAATAGGAGGGACACTCAGAGTCTACAGATATTACAATGTATCTCATGGTAGGTATTCAATAAGCATTTAACAAGGAACGAAATATGATTTGCTGCACATAGAATAGACTACTTGGGGAAAGGTGTGATAAGAAGAAAACATCTATAAAGTAATGCACAGTATTTTAAAAACATGTCCAAGATGTTGCTCTATACAAGAAAGCATTGAAATTAAACAGACAGTCATAATCATTTTCTATCTAATCCCTTGATGTGAAGGAATGATGAACTAGAATTTGAATATGACTGAAAATGGTGATCTCTGGCTTCTTATTGTTTCAAACCTCAGCAGTTAAAAAGTTAAATCATTGTCCTAAAAAGCAAAAAACACATAGCATTACTGTCTCACTCCATCTAGAATTTCCAGTAGAGAAAATTTTGTATTCTGCAACAACTTCAGAATATCTGCACATTTTTTAATGATTAAAATGTGGATATTCTGACTTCAGGAGTTTCAAATTTTATAGAGTAAGCTTGAGTAAAAAGAGGCTTTTCTTAAATGCTGAGTTCCAAGAAGTCACTGGAGAAGGGCTTCTCTTGTTTTTTGTTGTTAATTATACCGTACAGGGTGGAGTGGGGAGGGGAGGTAGCCTCAGATGCTGGTTGGAATGGACCGAGTCACTTATGTGTTGCAATGCCAATATCACTTCCACAGGTGTCCTATGGTAGAAATCTTTAGCTCAAAAGCTGTCATGTGGTTAAAATATGCTTTCAGCTCCCTTCAAAGCATGCCCAGGCTCCAGTTTTTGGAGCTATATGACTCTATCTATCAGCAGGTAATTTTTTCAGGGTTCTGCTTAAGGAATAGAATTCATGGTCAATACTCAACTTCGTGACTGCAATAAAATGCTCTTTGAATGAGCGTAAGGTTTGCCTACCTGACACATATTAAATACTTACTTTTTCTTTTTTTTAAATCTCTACACTAATTGCTAGTTCTTTGATTTCAGGATCTCATCTTTTGGTCTGCAAGAATTTTAAGCATTACATATATCTATTAACATATGATGTCTGTCTTAAAAAGGGAAAATTATTTTTTTCCCAAAAGAAAATTGGGTTTAAACTGCTACAATTTCCTAAAAGCTCCAAAGGAATCCCCATATAAAATTCATTTAAAGCCATAATAACACCCATAATGAAAAGATTATACTGGCTTGAGGGTATTGCAATGAACATTTCACCTATGCCAATGCTGAGTAGCACAAGCCTGGTCTTCTATGTTTGAGCCTTTTCATACCACCTTTTAAAAAATTCCCCTGGACCTGCATTTCTATCCTCTTCCATTTATCGTCACTGAACCCTCCGTTCTTTGATCCTATTGTCCTGGCTTTTCCTCAAGGAGGTCTTATAATAGCTTATGTTTGATAACATGTGGCATTAAGTGACAATAAAATGTAAGAGCATTAATGGATTGCTGTCTCTGCTGGGATGCTGACTCTGAATGGCCTTTTGTAGCCATAGTGTTTATTCCTAGAGACTTTTTTTTGTATTATGCACTTCGAATTCAGGTAGTTAAAGATCATTAGTACTCTATTCATATGTGGAGATGCAGTTCTATTTTTAAATATCAATATTGACATGTAGGTATACATAGCTGAAGGTGGACCTATCACTCAGCTGACCATGACCTTTAAGTAAATAAAAGTAGTGTGTGTTCTTTTAATATCTCTGCATAAAATTGAAGTTGAAAACCTACCATAAAAGAGTAGAGGTTCAAACCAACTGTATTGAGTTTTAAATGTTGAAATTAATCTCCACAACTTAGAAATGTTATGATTGTTAAGCACCTTAACCTCTCTGTACCCTACTTTTCAGAGAGAATAGAGATACTAAATATAATAATAAACACTTTGTAGTGATACTTAAAGTGGAAAACTTAGAAGCATATTTTGCATATAGCAGACTTTCGAGGAACATTAACTATTACCATAACCAGAAATAACATCTTTAGCTGGTGATAGCTACAGCTCTAGAGACAGAGAAGTGCTTAAACAGGAGTCACGCTCAGTTGATTTTCGGTTCACTCAGTGTGTCAGTACTGTGTCATACGCTGACATAGTAAATTGTCATAAGAATGGTCGAGTGCATCCAGAAAGGTGTAATCACTGCTCGGAGAAGAGAGATATACTTAAATAGAAATTGTTATGGGAGATTGGTAGAGTGTTTACCATAATCTTAGCTTTCAAGGTAAGCTTACAAAGTTTACATTGTTCATACCTGAAATAAGTAATGAACAATGAAAGTTGGAATGGTGAAATGTTAAAGAGATCCTTTCACGAAGAGATACATGTAGATGTGAATAGACGGTGTGCAAATGAATTGCTTATAGTTGAGTATCATTGGAGCAGAAACTGGGAGATGTATAGACAGTGAGAAATGGGAAGCAGGTTGTAGAAGCATTACTTAGTCAGTTTAGGCTGCTATAGTAAAAATGCCTTAGGTTGACTGACTTAAACAATAAATATCATTTAATTCTCGGAATTTTGGAGGCTGGGAAGCTCAAAATCGAGATGTGGACAGATTTGATGTCTGGTTATGATGGCCTGCTTCCTGGCTTGTAGATAATTACCTTCTGACTGTACCTTATGTGGGAGGGACACAGGAAGATACATCTCTATTTATAAAGCTACTAATTCCATCATGAGGGCTCCAGTCTCACCTCTTAATTACCTCCCCCAAACTGCACCTTCTAACTGTACCTTCTAAAACCATATGTTTAGAGGTTAGAATGTCAACATACAAATTTTGAGGGCAAACAAATGTGCAGACTCTAACAAGCATTGACTTTCTGTTTAAAAACTTGGACTTTTTCTCTTTGCAGAAACTATGTTCAATTTTGTGTAATATGGTAAAATGATACATAAAATATTCTGGAACAGATACAACAAGACCTGGAAAAAGCAGTGGAAATAGGAATAGTGTTAAACATTTAAATATTAAAAACTATTCAGATAATACTGCTGTTTGAATGTATTGTTTTATGGCTACTTGGAAAAAGGAAACAAGGTTTTATAGTTTACATTCTATCATATTGGATAAATATACAATGGACAGGAATATTTAATATGTTATTAGTAGCAAAGAAAAAAGTTATGGATTCTGAGCTGTTCCAACTGATCTTCCTGGCAGAAGATATTTGCATTTCCATTTCTTAAAATCAAGGAAGAGGTTAGGATTAGAGATATGTTTGGAAATCTTTAGGAGTTAAAATATTAGTAAGTTTTTTGGGGAAAGGATTGACAAGGTGAGCATGCAGAGAGAAAAATATTGGTCCACGATCAAATATAGAAAACCAGAAAGTCCAAATAAAAACATATTAGGTCTTCACAAAGGAGGATGAAAATAAATGGCCAGAAAATAAAAGAAGAACCTGATGAATGAAGATCAGAGACAACAAGGAAGAAACTAATTTAAGTAGACGTGAGCAGAGGCAGATGCAGCAAACGACTCCAGCAATATCAGTAGACTAAAAATTACCCCTTAGATTTTGCAGCTCCATGGAAATTCATGAGATTGATCAAGTAGCATTAGAGAATGGTGTCTGGGGAGGAAATTTGCAGGACTGAGGTGCAAATAATGAGGGGGAGAGGAAGGAGAGGCCCAAACAAAATCACACTAGAAAAACTGATCTTTTATGAAATGTGGGTAAAAATGTCAAGGGAAGCATAAAAAGATTTTGACAGAAAGGGAAATGAGAAAGACATAAGCATGTTTATTGACAGAAGAGTAAAGTTCATGGAAAGATAAAACAATGGGTGAGATGACTGATGGAAAAAGCTATTGGAGAGACAGTAAATTAGATCTTCTTAAGATAGAAAGAAAGGCACTTTGTTCTATAAGCTAAGAGAAAATAATAGACTTAGATACCTTAAATCATTAGGGTCAAGGGGTAGGAAATTGGAAGAACAATGAATGAAGCATCAATAGATAGGTGCTTCCATACGAATAGAACATATAATAGGGTGGAAGAATGAGAAACAAAATATAGGTGGATGTAACCAAGAGTGAATTATCAGAATTTAACAGAGCTGAATAGGTTGGGAGAACAGCAACAACAAAAAGCCCAATTACAACGGCGAGGTTGTCAAGTGGTTTGTCACACAGCATTTGAGAATGTGAGGCTCGGGGAGATAACCAAATGTTGGAGAGTAACTGTGACACGTGAGCTTTGTGCAGAGATGCCCCCTGAGTTGTCAGCAGCGTCCTCATGGCCAGAACACTGGCTGGATCAGGGAACAGTGATGCAGTAACTCAAGCTAGAGTCCCACTAACATTGTTAGACATTAGACGCTAGAAAGACTATTGAACCATCTTTCAGTACAAACCAGATGTAAAAACCCTTGATGTCACCATTTTCTCCAAATCCACTGGCCTTCTCCACATCTCCCCACCCTTTACTCATCCTACGGTCTGGCGCACATCACTTCAACTGCACTCTGGCCGTCATCCTTAATCTCGTTCCATTTTTATTACATTCAAATATCCCTGCAGTGGCAAATCCGATTTTCTGCTTTCTCTGTGCCAGAACTTAAAAACTTAATTTGTCTGATAAAAGCAGAAGGCTACAACCCATTTATTGCACAGGAAGACGGGGAAAGGGGAGAGGGAGGGAAGGGGAGGGAGAGGGTGGGGGGAGATGGGACAAAGGGTGAGATCACATGTGTGGTACATATTCGACGGGTCAGGAGAAAACTTCTAAATACGGATCAAAAATGTTTTCATATAGTAAACGAGAAAATATCACGAATTGTATGTCAATCAGGTTGATAAAAATATCTCAGATTGCATGTGAGGCCCCTACACTGTACCCCATGGTTGAAGAAATGTACACAGCTATGATTCAATAAATAAAAAATAAATAAAATAAATAAATAAATAAAAATTACATGAAGACACCAAAGTCACAAGTAAGTTGCTAAAATCGGTGCTGATGCACCTTCATCTGCAGACAGCATCAATTTCTGTTGTTAGGAGGCAATGTTTTGAAAACTATTGAAACTCTATTTAAGCATCTTTGGATATTTTGATAGTCAGTTTAAAGGAAGACCATGGGTGTTCCCTGTGCTATCATTCTTAATAAAATAAAGAAACTCTTATATGTTAGAAATAAGAAACATGAGTAGGTGTGGACACGTGATTTGAGAATTGAGAAGGAAGGAGAGAAAGGGACAGAGACCGTCAGGACTGACTGTCTCCATCCCCAGACCTGGCGAAGGCTCCGGCTCATCTGAGTGGGGAGCAGAGAAGTGGGGCTTGGGGAGCAGTTCGATCCGGCTGAGAGGATGTTGAGGGGAGTGAAGCACACAGAAGCACTGGGGCATCCCTTCCCGCCTCTCCTCCCTGCTCTGACCATACTCAGGCCTCAGTGATCTGGGTCACTTGTCATCTCTCTTGTTTCTGAACAGCCCACTTATCCTGGTAAACGTTCATGGCGATGAGGAATAAAGCAGGATGATCAAGTGACGTTGCATCAGAAATCATCACAGCACAGAACTTAAAATGGGAGAAAGACGAAAACAACCTGAGCTAACACCTACG
The DNA here is from genome assembly GCA_963573935.1 of Arctocebus calabarensis. Lineage (NCBI taxonomy): Eukaryota > Metazoa > Chordata > Mammalia > Primates > Lorisidae > Arctocebus > Arctocebus calabarensis. The sequence goes on from CAUYON010017695.1 coordinate 111,587, forward strand.
GTGCGTTTCAGAAGGGTACAGGTGAAACTTAGGAAATGCAGAACACAAATGTCTTCATACAATAACTGAGAAAATGCCATGAAGGCTGTGTCAAACAGTTTGATGAAAATAGTTCAGACTGTGTATGAAACCAGTGCATTGTACCCCGTGATTGCACTAATGTACACAGCTATGATTTAAAAAATAAAAAATACAAAGAAGTGTGATTTCAGGCTGGAAACGCGTGCAATTTAACTGCTTAAAAGAGGAAAGTCAAACGGGAACAAAACCGTAGAGTGTGAGGGTGAGATGAAGTTACTCTCCCTCGGTCGGCATCCTTTCTAAATAAACACAGCAGCATCGGTCTTCAAAATCGTCATCACTGTAGGAAACCCTGCTTTTGAAAACTGCGCACACATATGTATGTATTTATCTAGTCACTAATACTACCGAGTTTTTAAACATCCCAAATGTGATTACAAATACCAGGCACCACAGGAAAGCAGTGAAGTAATCCTTGTAAGATATTTCCAATTGTATTTTAAAAGGATATAGTAGCAATGATAGAAAGTTGGGGGGAAAAAAAGAAAAGAAATTGTGCTTGTCAAAATATCTCCATTTTCTCACATTAATCCTGAATATACATCGGGTACTTTTATGGAGCGATATTGGCAAATCAATATACCGTAAGTGAAATGTCATTGGCACCCTTTCCTCATCTCACAGGCCTGAGTGAAGAGTGGTGATGTCTTGATAAATAATGTGGAGCTTCGGGCTCTTTTATCCTCATTCCAAACAGATGAGCAATTCCTGAAAAGCAACTGTAGAAAATACACTTTTACCTCTTCATCAAAAACATATAAAAATGAAATACATTGCGGTATTTATTACCATGTGTATTACAAACCACTGTGCTGATCCGGGACAAATGGCTTTTCTCTCTGTGGCACCGACCTTCAAAAGTGATGATGTGAAAAGCCTCGCCTTTATGGCAGCTTAACTAGAAATACATTTCAGCTGCTCTATTAATATGTACTTGTGGCTTTGCTATAAACTTTGAATATGAAAAGAAAATCTGAACCTGTGCTCTGCTATAAACTTTAAATATGCAGAGAAATATGCTCATGAAAGCAATAGGAAGAGGCTCGGATGTTTATACGGAGTGATGCTGCCTTTTCTCAGCCTCAAAACATCATGATAGTTTCTGCATTACATAAATTCTGCATCAGCAATTGAATGACTTGCGTCAACTTTAGCATAGAGAATTAGAAAAGCTGGCCAGAAGAATGCAAAAGTAGGTATTCACGCTTTGTGACTGAAACAACCTTGGGTTCCTACGCATGGTGTCATAGGAATCATCTCTAAGCAAACCCAGAGGTAGAGATACATTTAAACTCATGTTAGCCTAGTAAGTGTATTTCAGTGACCAAACGCTGAGTAACAAAAACCTGATGGCATTATCATATTTCTTTGGAATTAGCAAATGTATATGTATACTATGGAATACTATTTAGCAATAAAAAGGTGGAGACTTTACATCTTTTGTATTAACTTGAATAGAGTTGGAACCCATTCCTTCTAGTGAAGTGTTACAGGAACGAAGAAGCAAGAATACAAAGTACTCAATTCTAATATGATACCAGCAGGTGATCTAATACATAACCACATAAGAGAAAAACTCAAATCAATTCAAGGTGGGGATCAGGGGAACGAGGGAGCAGGGAGAGGGGAGAAGGGTGGGGGATCGGAGGTTAAGGTGAATGACACACCTCTTGGTAGGGGAACGTAACTGTAAGAGAGACTTTACCTAACAAATGCAAACATTGTAACCTAATTCTTTGTATCTTCAATGAATCTAAACTAATTAATAAAAAAAGTATCAAATCATCCTTCAACATTCAAATTATTTTAGTATGCACAAATATTATGAGGCCACCTTTTCAGTAACTTATTTAATACCCACAATCAGTTTTGTCTTGTTTGTTTTAAGTGGGCACAATTGGACCTGATGCCGTGGTGCATACCAAAATAATTTTTACATGATCTCAAATTAATAAGCAAACATCTCCCAATAAGATGTTTATTTTCTGATGGTTTATTTTCAATAATCGTTTATTTTCTGATGATGAAGGTGAGCACACGTTATATTCTCACACATCTGAGAACTTTGCATCTTTATCTGTTATGGAAGCTTCATCAGTTTTTTTGAATCATCTAAACACTAGGGAAGAGAAGGAAACAAACTAGGTTCATATCACTGCCTATTTTCTGAATGCTGATTTTGTACAGTTAGTATTTGGCATCTTAGAGAATTAACTTAAAAAAAAAAACATAAATATCAATAACATCCAGGAAAGAAGTATCAGCAACGGATGGACAAGGAAGATCCAGGTTGTTAATTTTTTTCTGGAAATAGTTTAATACAGTGTGAAATCAAATTAACATTCTAGCATGTGTTCAGGGTGAAGGAAAAAAGGCAAATGAACTACCATTAGTAAGTCACCAGTATTATACCAAATACTGGGCATTAAAACATAGTATTTCGAATAATTCTCAAAACTTTTCAAACAAAGATAAATGTGTTATGTTCTTAGTTTTACAGATAAAGAAAGAACTTGCCCAAAGGTCACAGGCACAGCTGATAGCTGTGGAGCTCATAATGGAACCCTCGTCTACTGAGTTTCAAAGGGAAAAAGAGCAGATAGTTCTGCTGGCTTTGCGTGGACCCAGAGAGAAAGAGATACAGAGAAAGCTTTATTTTTTAATGAAAGTTCTAAGTCTGACAGAATAAATTAAGAAACGGAAATTTTTGCAGTCATCTGAGAAAAACGAGACGGAATTGAGGCTGGGATAATAATTATGCACAATTTAAATTCTTTTATTCTGAGTTTCTCTTTGTCCTGTATGCTTTATAACTGATTATTTTATTAGTCCTTTGAAGTTATATTTCCAAAAGATCTTTAGTTTAATCATTGCTAATCTATTCCATGACAGCTACAGCTGCTTTGTATACCTCTCCGAGTGCCTTAGCCACTAGGCAGATGTGGCTATTCACATTAAAATTTAAATTAATTAATGCAAAGTAAAGCTTAAAGCTCAGCACCTCAGTTGCATTAGCCACAGCACGAATGTTTGACGGCTGCATGTGGGTAATGGCTACTGTATGTACTTGTGCGGGAACACAATTTTCCATCATTGAAGAAGGTTCTGTTCTTGAGCAAAGAACCGTACACTATGTGGATCAAAGGCACACGTCCTTCTGTGAACACACTATGTGGGTCAAAGGCACACTGCCACGTGCTTCTGTGAACACACTTATTGGAACACAGGCCAGCTCATTGCTTTATGGGCGGGCTAAGGCTTCTTCTGTGCTATCACAGCTGCATTGAATGGTTGCAGCAGAAACCATACACCCAACAACATCTGAAATATTTAATAGTTAGCCCTTTGCAGAAAAAGTTTTGCCAATCCCTGATCCAGAAGATAGATGTCCTGGGAGTTTATAGCTCAGGCTCTATAGATCAACGTACTGGAATTTGTAACCTGACAGACAAAAAATAGATTTAATTTGTCTATGCATTCTTCTTAAATGTTTGTAAAGTTGGAACTGTTTTAATACTGATCATATATACAAAGTAACAAACTTTGTAGTGACCTGTGTGTGTGTGTGTGTATAGTTGCACAACAACGTCTGCAAAGGGTTAGCTATTAAATTGTTCACAGAAGCACATGGCAGTGTGCCTTTTTCTGGTTGCATACACACACACACACACACACACACACACAATATTGATCATATGTAGCTTTGTAAGAATTAAATGACAGAAGGTATGTAAAACATTGAACATAGTGATTGGTACTACATTTCAAATCCTCAAAAAATGTTAAATTCTTATTGTTATTTTCATTGATTTTCATGTTTTTCAAACTGGTATGATATCCACAAAGTTTCCCTACATCTCAAATTAGATTCACAGTACAAGAGATAACAGATCCATCAAAAGTACAAGGACCCACATTTTCCAGGCATGATGGTAACCCTAGGTCTATAACTTACCTTAAACAAAGTACATTGTTTTTATTATACACACACACACACATACATTCATATTGTATATAACACACATGCATTTATATTGTATATATACGTTTTATATATATATATATGTTTACATATATATATAAATGTTATGCTTATACTTTCTACCTAGTATGTCAGGCACATAAATATACCTGAAATATCTTATGCCTATGGATGAGTAATCCAAACTTTATCAGAAATTCCTTTGGTTCCTGCTCAAAAGCTTTACTTCTGTATAAAGCTGTGGACAAGTTAAATCTGTCTCCCAAATTTGATAATATCCTAATCCCCAATCATTTTATGCTCAACTCCTTAACTTGATGGCCATGTGCAGTTTCAATGCTAACCCACGCTTTGGAGAAAATTTTCTGCTACCCAACAACAGCTCATTCATTCTTTATAAAGATTGAGTGGCACCTGTGGCTCAAATGAGTAGGGCGCCAGTCCCATATGCCAGAGGTGGCAGGTTCAAACCCAGCCTCGGCCAAAAACTGCAAAAAAATAAAAAAAAGATTAAGGGGAACTGCTTATACGACTGTCAATAAAACGTCCCCTGCAGATGGCAGGATCAGACTCTGGCTCATAAGGAGGAAGCCGTCTGTGCCACCTCCCCTGTCTTGATTTGGGACCTTCCCACACCCCTGAATTGCCCTCTTCCAGCCCACTCTGACCGAAGAACTGTCGTCATGTGATCCCCTGAAGCCTCAGGGCTTTGTCTTAAATTGTCATCACCACCAAAGTGCGATGTGTATTAGATCAAAACAGAGTCTCCCAAGATCAGATCCTGGGGGAAACCTGCACAGTCTCACAGTCTGTTCTCAGTTTCCCAAACTGTCTTTCTCTTCTTCCCTATCTGTCCTGAAGAATTTGAACAGCACTTATCTGCAACAATGTTTATCATTACTTGTATGGATTAATGCTTTTTCCTAAGATATTATGTATCAAAAATACTTGCAAATGAGCCTTGAAAAACAAGAAGGGGTGTGTGTACATCTTTGCATTTTATATATGCTGAATACATAAGGATAAAAAGAAAATAGAAACAAATCGATATGGAGAATTTGCTTTGCATTTTGCGCTATTCTAGGCAGTCTATAAATGATAATTTGATAACTAATTTTGTCTAATGCACTTCTGAGGCAGTTAAGAAAGTTTTATTACTGGAATAGCGTAAGTTCAGAGACAGTAGTAATTTGCTTCAGGTAACACAGACAATAAGTGATTGAGGCGGGATTCAAGGTGAGTCTGTCTCACTTCAGTCTTGATCCCCTTTCCCCTAAACTGTCTTATCTATTATTATTTAATGTGTAGTGCATGCTAATTTACATCATAGAACTTTTTAATAAATAAATATTCTGTAATTCACCACTTATGTAAATCCAGATTGTAGCACACATTTAATGTCCATGTAAATAGTCATAAACCCCACTAATGGATTTGAATTATAGGAGATACATACAAATCTATAAACTAAATAACTCTGTTCTTCACTTAAATTACCACCCGAAGACTGTCTGATCAGCAGTTTGGTAGCGCTTCTGGAGCTTATGCTCTTAGGTTTACTGCTTGGCACTGCACCTGTGTACCACAACCTCCAGGGTGCTTCTAGAATACGAGCTTCCAAAGACCCCAGAGCATTTCTCCTGGTACAGAGCACACAGAAGCACTATCTGCTACTTGAAACCTGGCCTTGATTACTCCAGTGACTGTGGGAAGCAGGTGTCTCCCAGTTAATCATCTCAGCAAGCGATTTCAGGCTTCTGCCACTTATATGTAGGAAAACGGTATTCAAGTATTTTGGATTTTTTGTTTGTGAACAAATTTAAATTCTCTTTTTAGTTCCACTTTGAAATTCTGCTTTTTCATTAAAGCTTGAAATCGGTGACCTACAGAACACGTTTACATTCTGATGTTTTTCCCAATTTCATTCCCAACAGCAAGGCTCGAACAGCTTGTCTAACTTGCCAATACTGACTCTTTGTCCAAAACATTGGATCAGATGAACACAGACTCATGTATGACTGAAAAATATTGCTGCTTCTTCCCCTCTACTTGATAGCAGGGGCTACTTGCATGTTGCTTAGAACTTGATACACTTATCTCATTTATTTTAACAGAATGAGTCAATCAGTAAACAGAGACATGAGGAGTTCGGGAAATTTACCCTGGGTCTCCTAAAAATAGACGGTGTCCTTGTTTGGGCTGCTGTAACATCAACAGCATAAACTAGGCAGCTTATAACAACTGGAATTTATTTCTCTCAGCTCTAGAGGATGGAAAGCCAATGATCAAGGTGCCTGTAGAGCAGTGTCTGGTGAAACATCATTCCTGGTTCACACGTGATGCCTTCTCACTGCGTCCTCACATGGGGAAGCCTCCTCTTTTACCAAGGGATATTCTCATTCACCAGGGATCCCACCCGTGAATTACTCACCTCCTAGAGGACCCTTTTAATCCTATTATGTTGGGAATTAGGTACCAACATATGAATTTTAGGGCAGCACAAAATTTTAAGCCAAATACAGAATGTGAACTGAGACTGTTTGAAGACCAGGAATATGCTCTGAACTATGAGTGACAAAAACAAAGGTGCAACAATAAGAACTTTCAGTAAACCACAGGGCACCCACATGCCATGGCAATGTATTGTTTTCTGGGAAACTTCTCTAGTTCAACTATAGCATCTCAATCCCTCTTTGAAATCAGCATAATAATTTTCCATCCTCGCCTACTTTCCAATGATCTGGAGACACACTGAAAACCACATAACCTCTGAGCTCCACGAATCAGATCAGAATATTTGGGGTAGGATTCAAGTTCTGAACAGGGATCCTATAGTGCTAAAGAGGTCATTTGGAACCAGAAACATGGGTGATTGTGACTGGAAATGAGGGGCCATGTAGATTTTGACAATGTTTGCAGGGGGAAGACACTAAATGGAAGTGAAAAATCCCAAACAAATTCTCCCAGACTTTTCCAGGTAGAAAGTTACCAGAAGCTTTGGCAACACGTACATTGACCTGTCCCATAAAAGCTCAAATAAAGTAGCCAGAAAGATTTGCAAGTCTATTGCAGGTTAAAAAATATTTGATGGATGAGTAGGTGAAGTGACTTCAGTGTTCATTGGTTCCTCATGAGTTTAATGATGCATTTCAGAAACTGCTTGCATTTTATAAAAATGAATTTCATTGCTAAAAATTCTCCATCAAAAGGACCGTGACTTTTGTTCATGGGGAGTTAATGCAATAAACAAATAGCACAATAAATGGAAGAAACCTGGGACTTATCTTATTGAGTCAAGATAGCACAAATGCCATCAGAAATTCCTGCTGCCTTGCAGTGTAAATCAGATCTGGGGGAAGCAAAATAAGAGCAGAATAGAAAATCACTTTGTGTTGGATGGAGCTAACCTGGGATCTGAAAGCCATTTCAAAATTGACCCTTAGCAAATAGTAAACTGTCTCCCACTAAGATCACAAAACAGTAATAAACCACCAAAATGCTTTATCCTTTATAAACACTATGCATGTTTTCTGGAGGAGTCCATTTAAAATGCCTAAGAAAAAAATAATACGCCATCAATAAGTTAGTGGTTCCCTGCATACATATACATTTCTCAAACTTCATCTCCAAGGTATACGGGAAGCTCATAGGCACCACATAAATTGCCATAGATGATACAAATGGAAAACACCACCGGTTCATGGATTGGCAAAATCAACTTCATTAAATACCCATACTTCCCAAAGTGATTTATAGATTCAACATGATTCCCATCAATATACAAATTTCTTATTTTAGACCTAGAAAAAATGATCCCAAGCTTCATCCGGAACCAAAAAAAGACTCTGAATGGCTAAAGCAATCCTAAGGATAAAAGAACAAATCTGGAGGCATTAAGTCACGTGACTCTAAATTATACCATGAAGCTATACCAACCAAAACAGCATGGTATTATTACAAAAGTAGAGACATAGACTAGTGGACTAGAATACAGAATCCAGATATAAGGCCACTAACTACAATCAATTGACCTTAGACAAAGCAGACAATGACATACAGTGGGAAAAGGAAACCCTATTCAATAAATGATCTTGGGAAAGTTCGGTTGTCACATGCAGAAGAATAAAACAGGACCCATATCTTTCACTATATAGAAAAATTAATTCAAGATGGATGAAAGACCTAAATGTAAGACCTGAAACCATACTAGTTCAAGAAGAAAATGTAGGAAAAACTCTTCTAGACATTGGCTGAGGTGAGGAATTTAGGACTAAGGCTATAAAAGGAAATACAATAGCAACAAAAATAAATGGGAATTGATGATATTGAAAACCTTCTGCACAGTAAAGGCAAGAATCAATGAAGTAAACAGGCAACCTACAGAAGAGAAGAAAATATTCACAAACTATGCATCCAACAAATGACTAATACAGGAACCTACAAAGATATCAGATCAGAGAGAAAAAGGGAAACAACCCCACCAAAAATTTGAAAGAACATTTCTCCAAAGAAGATTGACAAATGGCCAGCAATCATATGAAAAACTTCTCACTATTACTAGTCATCAGGTCATGCAAATTACTGTGGCAAGATATCACACTACCCCCATCAGAATGGCAATTAATAAAATGTCAAGAAGTAACAGATGCCAGCATAAATGTAGAAAGAATGCCTGAGCACTGTTGGTGGGACTGCAAATTAGTATGAGCTCTACAGAAAACAGTATGGAGATTCCTCCAAGAATTGTTCTTCCAAGAACAATTGTAGACATACCATTCAATCCTGCAACCCCACTGCTAGTTATAAACACAAAGGAAAATTAGTCATAGTGAATGTTTCTATGGCACAGTTCACAATTACAAAGGTGTGGAATCAACCTATATGCCCATCAATTCATGAATGGAGAAAGAAAATGTGATACATAGACACACATACACCACAAACACACACACACACCATGGAGTACTACTCAGCCATAAGAAGGAATGATGCATCACTTGCAGCAACTTGGATGGAGCCAGAGACTATTATCCTAAGTTAAGTATCTTAGGAATGGAAAACCCAGCACCTTATGTTCTAATAAGTGGGAGCTACATGATGAATATATACAGGCACAAAGAGATATAAAGGACATTGGAAACCAAGAAGGAGGTAGGGTAATGGAACTTCCGTGTAATTCTGTGATGACAGACACATGCCACTATGCATTTGTGAAAACCAACAGAACTCTAACTACAAAATATAGGAGAGGTCTCTGTATGTCCTGTTCAATTTCTTTGCACCTAAAATTGTTTTGTAATCATTAAGAAACAAAAGACATCATTGAGTCAATTTCAGATTAAAGTAGAGAAATAGAAACCAGATTGATCATCTCAGTTGAACTAAAGAATTAAAAAACTGGAAAAAACTATTAGAACAGCAGTGTTCAAGACACTGTACAACAGGAAATGAAGGGGCGTGATTGGTAAGAGATGGGAAATGAAAGAGAAGAGCTGTAATAGAGCTGAAGCTTGTTGCCTAGAAGGAGTCCTTACAGGATGTGTGAGGGGAGGGAGTAGATGGAGCCCAGTCTTGCTCCCGAGTAGAAGGGATGCAGCTGCGTCTGGGCAGGGAAGGGAGCTACAACAGAAAAGAAGAACAACACCCCAAGACACAGAGTAACCAGTGATGAAGAGAAAATCCTGGAACATTTCAAATAAAAAGGTTTCTGTGTCGAGGGACAAAAATAAGAATAAAAGAAAACTTGTTATAAGTCACGCAAGGCAGAAGACGGTGCAGTGTCAAGAAGACAAAAAACAAACCAAACTAAACTTAAAACCCATAACCAGAAAAAAAAAAACTTTCAAGGATGAAAGCAAAATAAAAATTATTCAGGTATAAAAGGCCAAACATATTCAGCAGCAGCAGACTTACATTATAAGAAAGAGTGAAAAAAAAAAAATTGTAGGCAATGGGAAAACTCATACCGGGTACCAACATGTCTCTATATAAAAACAAAGGACACCGGGAAAAAATAAACATGGAAATTATTTTAAAACTTTGCCTTAATGTTGAAAGCTCTTTAAAAGATATTTGATTGTTTTAAGTAAAAATACCAATGAACGTTTCAGTTTATAATGATGTAGAATTACAGGGAATGACAATAAGACAGGAAAAGTGCTCTATTATAAAGTTCACATGCTCTGTGTAAAGTGGTATAATTATTATTTCAGAGGAGACTGTAACAGCTTAAAGATATATACTATAAACTTTAAAGTAGCCACTACAATAACACAGCAAAGAGTTTTAGCTAATGATATACCAATGCAAATAAAAATGGAATTATTAAAAAAATTAATGTATGTCAAAAGACAAGAAAAGAGATTAAAGGAAATGAACTGATAGGATAGGTAGAAAACAAATGTCAAGGTGTTAGATTTGACATCACTATGTTAATATTCACATTATGTCTCAATAGTCAATAAACATGGGGACAAAAACAGACATTAGATTAGATTAAACAAAAATCTAAACATATAGACACAGTACGATTACTCCCACATGTAATCCCAGGATTTAGAAGGCCACCGTGGGAGGATCACTTGAAGCCAGGAGTTTGAGACAAGCCTGAGTAATATAGAAAGACCCCATTTCTAAAAAACAATTTGCAAAAATATTAGCCAGGCATGGTGGAGTACACCTGCAGTCCTAGCTACTTAGCTGCTTAAGAGGTTGAAGCAGGGGGATCACCTGAACCCAAGATTTTAAAGCTGAAGTAAGGTATGATCACACCACTGTACCCCAACTTGGGCAACAGAGACGAACCTTGTCTCAAAAAAAAAAGACGACTATTATATAAACAAATAATTTACACACTGCGTAAAAGAATTATGCCTTAGATAAATACAAAGACATGAATAGAGTAAAAGTAATAAAACAGAAAAGTATAGGTATCTTGCTATTGATGACAAAAGAAAGCTTGAGTGGCTGTATTAATATGAGACAAGTAAATTTAAGAGAAGATAACATTAACAGCAATAAAGAGGGTCACTTCATAATTTTAAATAAATCAGTACATCAAGAGAACATAAAAATTGCAAATATTTTTGCAGCTAAAAATAATTTCAAAATAAGTTAAGAAATGTCTGAAAGCTACAAGGCGATTTTGATACCACCTTTTCAAAAACTGATAGAACAAGTATGCAGAAAATCAGTAAGGATATGGAGGTCAATGCCATTAACCAACTTGGTCTCACTGATGGGCACAGTACCCTGGAGAGCAGCAGAACGTTCAATCTTTACAATTGTACATGGAACATTTAGTCAGAAACTATTTTCTGGGTCCCAGCAAGACTTAATGTTTTAAAAAAATTAAATTGTACAAAGTATATTCTCTGACTCCAATGGAATTTAATTAGAAATCAGCAACACAGAGACATCCAAACACTCCTAAATAGGGAAAATTTTCCACACTCTCAGATGTCTTAAAAAATTAGAAAATACTTCAAATGAAAATTAAAACACAGTTCAGTACCTGTAGCTCAAGCAGCTAAGGGTGCCAGCCACATACACCAGAATTGTTGGGTTCAAATCCAGCCCAGGCCTGCCAAACAACAATGACAGCTATAACCAAAAAATAGTCGGTGTTGTGGTGGGCGCCTGTAGTCCCAGCTACTCAGGAGGCTGAGGCAAGAGAATCACTTAAGCCCAAAAGTTTGAGGTTGCTGTGAGCTGTGTGATGCCACAGCACTCTATCAAGGGCAACATAAACTCCGTTTCAAAAAAAAAAAAATGCAAACTACTCTATAAAGACAGAAGCAGGTCAGTTGCTACTAGAAGACCAGAGTGGATGAAAATATTTATTAATGGGCATGAGGTTTCTTTTGAAAATGATGGAAATGTTCAGTATTTTGATTGTAGTGATGGTTTCACAGGTATGTGTGTATAAGAGAAAACTCACTGATATGTACAATCATGCACAGTTTATTATAGGATAACTATAAATCAATAAAGCTTTTTAAAAATGTATAATTTTCTCAGAGAAGAAAAGTGAAAACTGATTAATTTAATGGACTCCCTAGAAATACGTCTGAGTAGAAGATCAAAGAAGAATTCCAGAAGAGAAGATCCAGAAAAGTGAATATTTGAGTGACTCAGGAAACAGAAGTAAAGAAATAAAAGAATAATTAACACATGAATGCATTAATAAACTGTGGTATATGTACACCATGGAATACTATTCGGTCATGAAAAAGAGTCTTTACATTTTTTGTATTTACCTGGATGGAATTGAAACATAATCTTCTTAGTAAAGTATCATAAGAATGGAAAATCAAGTATCCAGTGTACTCAAAAGTCATATGAAACCAGTAGATAAACAACTCAACACTCACACTAGAGAAAAACACAATTAAATTCAATGGAGGGGGGAGTGGAGGGAATGAAAGGGAATGAGGGAGGGAGGTTGGTGTGCTCTCACCTAAGATGCACAATGTAAGGGTATTCACCACCACCACCCCCAGTTGGAGGGCTCAACTACAACTTGAACTTTACTGAAGACATGCAAACATTGTAACCTAATCATTGAACCCTCATATTAATCTAAAAATTTTTTAAAGAAATAATAATAATACTAAGAGCTGATACACCTTATTCAGTTAATGTATAACAAGCATATAATACTCACCTGGGTACATGCAGCAGAGATTGTAACAGCAACACAACAAACAGCTCACAGTTGCGTCCCTCTGGGGTATTGTTCTCTGCCCAAGGAAGTTGCCAGCCCAAGGCCATGGCTCCTTCCTGGGGAGTTACCTGCACCCAATAACTGGTCAAGGAAATCAAGCAAAGAATCACCTGCTTGCTTTAATGGTGACACCTGAAGACATCCCAGCTCCAGAACTCCCCAGGAATCATCTGTCCCTTCTCTTGCACCTGCAAAGCAGTCAAGCTTGTCCTTCTGTCCAGCCCTTCAGTTTCTTACAGAGTCCTCTGTCTCACTAGGTGTTAATTCCTAGGAATTTCTCCAATCAACTTCTTGTACACAAATCTCAGGAGCTCAGAATATGTTTCCTAGGAACTGGATTTTAGATTGTTGATGATCTTATTTAATTCACCAAACAACTTTCTGAAGTATGTTCTACTGGCATCTTTTGTTTACAATGAAGAAGTTAAAAAAATTAAATAACACATCCAAGATCTCTAAGACAATAGCTGGAGGAGGTGAAAACAAACTTGAGCCTTTATAATGCTAGCTAGAGAGCCTCCTGGAGGTGATTTAACCATTAGTGAATCATTAAAATCTATTTTTCATAGCACTTTCAGGTTGGCAGATCGTATAAATGCTGAAAGCATAGTTTATCTTGATGCATGAAAATATCTCTAATAATAGCTCTGTAAGTAGAAGGCAAAATGAGATATAAATGATGGTATAGATAGATGAATTAAGAGGTAGCTGAATGACTGTACCCAATAAGCGTTGATTAATAGGGCCATGTAAAACTTGCCTGTGTATTTTTTGAGTGCAACATATTGTTAATGACTGCACAGGCCTGCCACATAGTCAACACTGATAAACGTTTGTGGAATTTAATTGAAGCCCCAGGGAGTCCCTGATAGATTGCCATCAAGCCCTATTCTTGAGGTTGTCTTGTGTGATATTTGTATCACTGAACTGAATAGAGCCTGCAATCATAATTACACAATCTGCTCTAAATATTCCATTAAAATTATGCTGATCAATTACACGTTAAAAGAAATTTCAAAAATAGCCAATCCATTAATATTTATCCCAAAAACATTTATTGAGCGGCCACTATGTACCAGATCTACTATTCACCAAAGTCACAAAAATAAGGAACATGTTTTTGATTTTGTTGTGCAAAATGATATTTAATAGATTTTATTTGAAGTGCTAGATTTACTTTGAGAAAAAGGAATTGTGCTATTTAGGGTATCTGGTTGAGGTGTTTGGTGACATTTGGATGATTATACATTTATGGAAAATATAAAAGTATAATATTGTTATCAAGATTATCTAAGACAAATTTGTGCTGAGTTAAGAAAAACACAATGTTCAGATCAAAGGCAGAATATCCAATTCTGAATACTATATTCAATCTGAGCTCTACGTGAAAATATCCCAGCCAACATTTTATTTATTTATTTATTTATTTATTTATTTATT